>JANZLH020000038.1:1866713-1883177 GCA_026770325.2 Erythroxylum fimbriatum | reverse complement strand
GCTAACACATTTGATTAATTCAATTCAAATTAATGCTAATACTAATTAATTAAGCTAATCATGCTTAATTAATTATATAAAAAAAATCGGGGCTAACAATGCATGAAACATAATGGAGTTGTGACCAGAGTAGCCACCGATCGGAGCTTAAAGCTCAACGTTCAATGAGCCCTACATGAGGCAGTTATCAATGAGCCCTACATGGGACAGTTCAGGCACTCGGTCACAACAAAGTAACAAGTGGAAAGTGACTCTCATGTGCATAACCTATGCGTAATATGAATGATTAAGTGTATTAGTTGTGAAGTGTGAAATCGAATGTGAAATGTGATATGTTGTGAATGTGTGATATATGTGTTATGTGACTGGGTGAGCCATCGATGATGGTCACTCATTAAGTTCGCAAAACTCACCCTATATTTGCAACTATTTTTCAGGATAAGAAGAATACCCCGTTAAGCCAACGAGAGGATACCGACAACATTCAAGTGAAGGATAGAGGTCAGGATTAGTTCACGTCTGCATTGCATTTCTCTATTTTGTATTGAATTGTATATTCCACATCTTTTTGTATAACTTTGTGTTTTGAAACGACTCAAGTGTTTGTATTTGTGAAAGGGCCCAAATGGCCATATGGGAATTTTGTAAATTACCTTGTATGATTGAAAAGGGCTTATGCCCTATTTGGTTATTGAGTTCCGCATGTGTGTTTGTGTTTTCAAAAAAAAATTATGCCAATTTTCGAGTGATTGAGTATTCTAGCACGCCACCCTCACGGTGCACGAATTCAGATATCATCGTCGATGTCAGATTCGGGTCGCGCGGGAGTGGGGTGCTACAGCTAACCATTATAACTATTAGTAACAAAAACATTGGTCAACCATTATAGTATACTGATCAACCAATCAGTCATATTGCTCGATCAATGTAGTTACAAACTCATGGTATATGTTGTCAAAAGATATTTGTCAACTAGTATATTAATCAATTAAACTTCCTAAAACAATTTATAAAAAATCTTTTCAAGTTATTTCTAAGAGTAAAACACATTCATATGACAAAAATTTGATCCAAAATCACTTTAAAAGTTTTAGAATTTTTTTTAATGCATCAAGAGGTTTTCTTTAAAACTTTTCTAAATTTCCTCTTGACCATGATAAAGTATTTTCAATATTCTCTATAATTAAACTCCTAATTGATTGAAATGATTAAATAAGCTATAAGAAGGATTATAATGATTTGTTTAAATATTGATATACTTGATTACTTTTTTTTCTTGGTTCTTCACTTGAATTCTCCTAAAACTTTCACACTTTGCTCATTTTTATTATTCTTTAATTTCTCAATTTATTCAATTGAATTCTTTGATCACTTTACCCTTTATTGAACTTGATCCTACATATATTAACTTACTAATATCTCTATGGATTAAGAAAAAAATTTGCAATATGTTTTATTATTATCAAAATCATGGATTAGAACCTCTTTAATCAAAGATTTTCTTTATGTTTTTTATGATTATAAAACATTTGGTGATATTATAAAATAATAAAATAGATTTACCAACTCCTTTTATATTAAAGCAATAATTAATACATATTCCCCTTAATTCATACGTCATAAATTATCAACTTTCAATATCATCATTCTCTCCATCTTTTCTACATGATAAAAGAGGCATATTTGGGATATGAAAGTATAAGATTAAAGGAAAACGTTAAATAACTTCCCTCTTCCCTTTCACAAAACCTCTACCTATGGCTAAAGAGTAGATGCAAAAATACTTTTTAAATAAAAGACAAATTTGCAAAAAACTCATGTACCAATTTAAAAATCAATAAATCCTTCCCTCCTAAGTATATGTAGTAATACTTCTACCCCTAAATATGCTTATTAAGTCAATATACTCAAATCTTATCAATAAGAAAGTGATAAAAGCTTAATTGACTATACTTTTACGCCCATATTTGATGTATTTTTCTTGATATTTTATATTTTTGTTGTATATTTGGTACTTAATATGCTTCAAGTGTGCTTACAGGTGATAATTGCCTTCATGGATTTAAAGGAGAGGAATTTGGATAAAAACATGATGTAAAACGAAGAATCAACAAATCTAGGGTGTGTTTGGATGCTGTCCTCATGGGTGAGGACAATGGACAAGGACGTAAAAGTTCTGTCCTTCGTCTTATTTGCTTGCTGTCCTCACCCATTTTTGTTCCGTCTTTAGAGGACAAGGACAGAAATTTTTATCCCTCCCAAAACTGGGGTACAAGAATTCTTGTCCGTTGGACAAGAATATGAAAAGTCCAAAATAACCTTGATGAAACCTAAAACAAACCACAGCTCTCCTTCTCCCCTGCTTTGTTCGGCGTCGTCTCCCGTGAGTATTTTTGTTTTGTCTTTGAATCTTCTCTTCTAAGAAAAACTCCAATGTCCGCATATGATCTTCATTTTCCCCTTCTTTTTCTATTCTCCATAACTTGCTCATTGTCCCTTTCTCTCCAGATTTTACTTCTCCACACACGAACCTCGCTCTTCAAGCCAACCATGCCTGCTACCATCTTTCCTCTCTTCTGGGTAAGACGCTATATTCATCCCACCGTTGTTGTTTTTCTATACTATGGGTGATGGGATCCGATTCGGTGTGGGAAATGGTTGATGGAGTTATGTTTGTGCTTTGTTGATGGATGTTGATTGGGTAAGGGAAGGATGGGTATGGATTGGGTGAGGGATTGGGATTAGGTTTTTGTGCAACATAATGCTTGAGTTTGCAATTTTTTTTTTGGTCACTAGTACATGTAAATCTTCTCTGCTGGGATTTGGTTGAGGTGCATCTGCATTTTGATTTTTGATGTTGAACTAATTAAATTTTAGGTTCACCAGCTTATGTGGATTTCTGATTCAAGCTACATTGTTGTACAGTGTTAACTAAATCCTCCTCCTTCACCTTCCCTTCTTTCGAACTGCAAAATGTTATTGGAATAAGCTTGTAAAGTGACGGTTCTATGGTGTCTGTTTAGCTACAAATATATCATATCAGAATGATGTTACTTGAGGTTTCTGATGGACATTCCTTCCTTACCTTGTAGCTTAAGTATATGCGTCATGGACCAGGATGTATCATGTCGAGGTTTTATATGCAAAAATCATCCTTTATTTTTATAGAATGCATGTATCTACCTTATCTATAATGAGTTATTGTCTATAAAACTATTCTCCAAATTCTTTTATGAACTGTGTTTAGGTTGTAGTCCTTATTGAAAGAATTACCAAGCCTCCCTCTTCCTTAGACAGACAAAAGCCAGTCAATTTTTCTTTTTCCATAGAGCAAATATTGCCATTTCCTGACAATATAAAAGGTCTTCATGATCATTTCAATTGTCTTAATTATGTCCTTTTGGTGAAGCAGACGTGCAAAGTCCACTATACATGCAATGTACTGAGGATAAAATTAACTAGCATTACTCTCCTAACTAGAGTTAAATTCCTATTGCATTTGTTGAAAATCTTCAAGATGATGATGTCAATTAAAGGTTTGAAGTCAAAAAGATGGTCTGTTAGTTGAGATTAGAAAAGCTCCTTGAGAAGTATACATAGTTTTGGATACTACAATCTTCATTCTATGAGCAAGAATTTTATAAATTACTTTGTAAATTATGTTGCACAATGATATGGGGTAAAAATCCTTCATGACACTAATGTAAGTATTTTTACTACCATAGTTATGCATATTTTGTTGAACTCTTTCAAAACTTTCCTACCGGAGAATACCATGTTTTAGTGAATTCCCAAGTTTTTATTGGAAGATGTTCACATTAAAACCATATGGTCAAGATGCTTTGTTTGGCTTTAAGGTAATCATGGTTGCCTCTACATCATTAGAGGTAAAAGGTTCAACTAAGAGGGGGTGCATCATGTTCAGTGATTGGATTAACAATGATTTTCCTCATTAATTTAATATAACAATGTGCATTAGCAAGTGTCTCTGTTGCTCCGTAAGTTCAAGCGACATAAAATACAGCTTGGATTTTCCCTACTTGTACTCTTTTTGTTTTCTTGTTTAAAATGCATTTCTTTGATATGTCCTAGCTCTCATGCCTATAATGGTTGAGATATATTCACCGATTCTTTTAACTTGTATGAGACATGGCATTTATGAGAGGTTTCTAGCATCAACTTTGCTGCACATGACTATTCAATGAGTTGTTGTGAGCTTAGACCTTTCTCATGATGATTGTAGTCGTTTTAACTGGTTAACATTGTTCAATATAAGAGATTTTCCTTTGAAGTAGGTTCGAAGTAGTGGATGGTTGCATCTTTGTGAAGCTGCACATATATGTATCTATATACATATATGTATATATATCAGTGCAAGGTCATGCATATTATAGATACTAACCATGGAACTTTTGAGATAGTCAGTAAAACTATCATGCATATTATAGATACTAACCATGGAACTTTTGAGATCATCAGGTTGTTGCTTGAATTTCTTATAAAACCTGTGAAAAACAATTGACCTGTGAAATTTGTTTTAGTAATGACATGTTTTCATATTTGGTTGCAAGCTTGATATAAGCTTTATTTACAATGTCCTTTTATAATATTCCTTTAATGACTTCATCATTAAGTTAAAATTTGTTATTTAGTGCATTTCGACGATTACACCCAAAAAAAGTTGAAGTTCTATATTTGCTGTTGTATGTGGACATCGCTACATGCATCAGGTGTAGGTATTTTCTTGAAGACATTATGACTATTTCAAGTGTTCTGATTGTTCCTTTTTAGGTTAATCTTCGGTTATGTTCTAGGACATGTGGATTACATTTTCTAATGCATCAAATGTAACCATTGCTTTTGTAGGAACTTATTTGTCCATGTTTGTGATTGTTTTTCCTTCTTTTGCAGGTAGGAAAGCACTGTACTGTACCTTTTTGTGAACCGGTATAGTTTATCATAGATTAAGAATCTAGGAGAATGTTGGGAGGTAACAACAATAATCCTCTGCTTCCTGCTTTTGTGGATGAGAATCGTATGCCTTATCAGGCCACTTCAAATCAACTCCAGTTATTCGGGAATTGTGAGTTCTCAAGTCATTTAGAATCTATTTGGATTTTGGATTTAAAATGGAGTTTCAATTCTAGTATATAAAAATATTGTAAAGTGTAGTGAAAATTGAGTTATTTGGACTTTTAGTTATCCATGTTAAATATGGATTTCTAACAAAAGCAACAACATTTGAATTCCTTTTAATTAGATGAGGAACTGGAATTACCGTTTGCTGTGACAAAGAAACAACAAAATAGAAATTAGGGCCTGGAATTAATGTTGCCAATGGAATTAATGTTGCCAATCCCAATTCCAAGCATCCTAAGGGAAACATTAATGGACAATGTAAAACTTAATCACCATGCTTGGCCCCTGGTATATTGTATTCTACAATGGTGCATAGTTTTCATACTTGTATGATGTTATAGCTGATTTTCCTCTATGGACATTTATCTGTGGTATCTTTGTAGCTGTTGGTGGAACTGTTTTCTCCTTGTGATACGATGTGGAGATTTGCCAATGAACACTGAAATGTTGGTGATAGCGTGATAATATGACACCTGTAATCATTCATAATTAATGAATATCTATGGCTGAAAATCTGAAAACTTCTAAACCAGGTACGGAAATAGAGACCTTTTTGGCAGCGACTGTATGTCCGGAAATCTCAGCATCCAAGTCATGTAAATGTTGAAATAAAAAAAGTGAGTTGATGAGTATTCTTTTGGTTGAAGAATAAGAAATATTAGAATTTCCGAACAAGATTAAGAATATAGCCAAGCTTGGTAGTGGAACCTTGTGGCCATAATGGGGGCATTAGGAGTTGAAATATAGCAATTAAACTTGGACCATTAGTAGCAAAGTATTTAAGGACTTTACATTATCCAAACAGTGGAAAAGGAAAATATAGGAGAAGTTGTGAGGGATGAGAGATACAGTAAGATTTCTATTAACATCCATTCCTACTCTTTGTGAAAAAAGGTGAAATATACTGGGAAGTGTTGTGGTGTTCCTGAAGTTGCCATTGGGTCTTTTACTAATAGATAAACGGATATGTTCATTGGCCAACCAGCATGACCTAAACTATGAATACTTTTCATTGTGGCATATCATGAGAAACTCTATATGAATGTCCTTGCAGGCTTTTATCTTGGTTGTCCTTTTCTTCTGAATGAAAGGAAATGTATGTCAACATCTGAAAAGAAACTTCAATGATTGGTTCGAGGATGATACCAAATCATCTCATTGGTTACAAGAGTAAGAAGGTCGTCAGGAGTTGTAAAAAAACTTGACATGACCAAGGGACAGCTAGGTTATAATAAAGAAAAATCCTTATATATTAATTTTGGCAATTTCTTATTTTTCTGTATACAATAGTTTCCTATTTCAATTTTCAATTAGTGTGGAAACTGTCCTCTGTCCGTCCTACATCACTACATTTTATTGTGTTGGTTATCCTTTGCTTAGACCTTTCTGGGGGGACTGGAATCAGTCATATGGTATCTAGATTATAGATGAGAAGAGGCAAGGTTGATAAGTGTCACTCTTGTTTGTTGGAATGATGAATCTGATCTATTTTTCCTGTGCATTAATTGGTATCCATGCTAGTGCAGTATTCCTAGTATTCCCATGTTGGAATTGGATTTTATAAGTAGTTGTCTTCAGGGAACAAGCATAGAGTAGTTAACAAATTATGAAACAAATTCAATAAAAGCCTTTGGTATCAATTGTATGACAAAGGAAATCACCGAGGGTAGTTTGACTGATCTTTGTTTTACTTGTTTGTACCAGTGCCAGCTGGATGTAGCATTAACCCAGTGAATTATTTTGGAAATGAAAGTGTTAATCCCATGCTTCGACCAAACAAACGAGGCAGGGAATCAGAAGAATTTGGTAGACAACAAAAGCTGCAGATGTCCTTAAATTTTGAAGTTTGTCAAGATGATGCAGACCGTTCAGTGAGCATCGCAAATCCGAACCCTGTCTCAACTGGTTTAAGACTATCATATGATGAGCGCAATTCGTCTGTAACATCTGCTAGTGGAAGTATGTCAACAACACCGTCATTTGTCTTGTCCCTCGGTGACAATATAAGGACCAAGCTTGATCGGCAGAAAGAAGAATTTGATCAGTATATCAAGATCCAGGTTCTTATTTAACTTGCAAACAATTGCCTTGTATCTTTACCTCATTTTTATGATTTAGGGTGAACAATTAAAACGGTTTGTGCATGCTTTTACATTTTTCACTGCCTATAAAAACCTGAACTATTCAACTATCATGAAAGTGCATGAATTTCCAAACAAAAGTTAAGAGAGTGTGATAATACTGTGGATGAGTGTAATTTATCTGGATTATAAAAGTAGTCTAGCATTAAAACTTAACCTCATGCTCTGACGGATGTTTGCTACACATTCAGGAAGAGCACTTGGCCAAGGGGCTAAGGGAGATGAAGCAGAGGCATGTTGCTTCCTTTCTTGCTGCCATTGAGAAGAGTGTCAACAAGAAGTTGCAGGAAAAAGACGTTGAGATAGAGAGCATGAACCGTAGAAACAAAGAATTGGCAGAGAAAATAAAGCTGGTGGCTGAGGAGGCTCAGAACTGGCACTACAGAGCAAAGTACAATGAGTCTGTGGTTAATGCGTTAAGGACCAATCTCCAGCGGGCAATTTCACAGGTCGCTGACCATGGGAAGGAAGGGTTTGGTGACAGTGAAGTTGATGATGCCGCCTCATACATGGATCCTAGCCATTACTTGAACTATGCTGGAGGGCCTGCAAAGCCTCTCTCGAGGAATTACCAAGGCTTGAAGGAACATATGAGCTGCAAGGCATGCAAAGCAAGGGAAGTATCCATGCTGTTAATGCCCTGTAGACATCTCTGTTTGTGTAAAGAGTGTGACATACTAATCCACATTTGTCCTGTCTGTCAGATGATCAAAACAACTAGCGTCGAAGTGTACTTGTCATAAGTTATGAAGTAAATGTCTGAAAGATGCATACAATTCCCCTTGTAAGGTAAAATACTTAAAAAAAAAGCAGTTCTTTTTCAAGAACTTGAGCTGTATGCGGCGTAAAACTTGAGCTTCGTCAAATGAAGTTTGTCTGCTTCTGTGTAATTATATTTTCAATATGTTCTTGACTGATTTTCATCTTGCAAGGGATGATATCGGTTATATCCCCTGACCTCCTCTTTGGGATAAAAACAAATCCAATAGAATAGATTATTATTATAAAATTATTTAAAATGCCTGTAATATGATGATAATTATATGGTAGAGAAAATTAAGATTTCGGAAAAATTGTAAGTTTCAGTGTCATAAAACTTTGAATCTTGATGCGGTTGAGCTTAATCGCCGGTACAATGCTAAGTGTAATACTAGAAAATAACTCGAGACACGAATGAAGCCTGCTATTTACAAATTCTGTTCTTCAGTTCCTAAAGGTTGTTAAACGGTTAAAGTATGCTCAAAGGAAAAAAACAACAACGAGAAAAACATTTCCTCTCTTCATCCTTATCCTTTCCCAATATGTCCGTAATTTCATTTCGTACTATTTTCTTCCCGTGGAAGAGGTGCTAAAGTTCTTGAAGAAGGGCTATGACGTGACTGTATCAGATGATGCAGGCCGCTTTGTGTGCAATTTTGTGTACTATCACTCTCTTCGGTTTGCAGAACAGAAGGTCCACAACTCTCTTTTTCTTCATGTTCCTCTTTTTTCGAGAATTGATGAAGAAACCCAGATGAGATTCGTAGCCTCTCTTTTGGAGCAGCATGTTAATAAAAATTGGTCTCCGAGTTCCTATATATTTTCGTTGCTGTTTTGTATCCATATTGCTGGCGCATCTAAACCCTCAACTCTGTAACACAAAAGTGAGCCTTTTCACCTTGAGGGCTTCCGTGCCATACGCTTGTCATTGAAGCAAGCTCTTCTCCTGTATATACGGAAAGCACTTGGCACACTCACGTGCTGGACTGGTAATCTTTGCTGATATCAAAATTTTCTTTATGTTCTGGGATTGCTTAGCAATAATTGCCACTGTTCTTTTGCGTTGTTCTTAAGACTTTGTCCAGCTATTTCTCGTCATTGTAGATATTGTTCGGGCGAGATTTGAAGCATGTGAATGGTATGTATTTTTTGGGGATCTTTGTACTGAAGACAAATTTAGAGATACTTTCACGGCTTGGAGTTGCCTTATAATGAGTCTCGTCCTTCCCGACCTTTCCTAACCATAGTACACGGTCAAATATATAATTATCCTATTCACACAAGAACACTGAAAGCATATATGGGCATACGTGGTTGACATTTAAGGTAGAAATATGGTTTCTTGCATTCTATGGAGGCTTAACCGGAAGGAAACAATAACGACCTTTCCTCAGTCCTTGCTTGTTCGGTGACAAGTTCGCATCTTTAACAAATTCGGTGGATTTGCTTGAGTAATGCTAAGCTCAAAATTAGTGCCTTGTGTACGTACCATAACAACTTTAACACCCAGGCTAGTGCCTTTATCATCGTCAGCCTCCTCTCTTTTGTTGGATTCTTACTGTGAAGCCAATATTCAAGATTTGGTTTATTCTAAGAATAGAGAACTAGACATCTTGATAAAATGTGGACGCTTAAATACGGCTTACGAGCTGTTCGACAAAATGCCTGTTCGTGATGTTGTAACTTTTAACTTGTTGATTTCTGGTTATAGGAAGCAGGGAGATTCTGAAAAGGGTCTTTTCCTTTATTGGGAATTGGTTTCGCAAGGTTTCAGAGAAAACCCGTCAACTTTTTCTTCTGTTTTGGGTATTTGTAGTGACGCTGGTCTTTGGGTAGAAGGGATTCAAGCGCAATGCAGGGTTTTGAAACTTGGGTTGAATTCTAATTTAATTATTGGGAGTGCGCTCGTAGGATTTTACCTGCGACTCGGACAGTATGATTTGGCTATGTGTCTGTTTGATGAATTGCCTCGGAGAAATCTAGGGGTGTGGAATCTTGTTTTAAGTGGGCATTCTAGATTAGGTGAGTTTGACGAGTTGTCAGGATTGTATCGACAAATGAAATTGGACGGAGTGGAGGCAAATGGGTTAACTTTTAGCTATTTGATGCGCGCATGTTGTAATGAGAAGTTTTTAAGTGAAGGGAAGCAGCTACACTGTCATGTGATTAAGGTTGGATTAGTAGAATTGAATGTTTTTGTTGCTAATGTTTTGGTGGACTTTTACTCTGCTTGTTCGTGCTTAAGCGATGCACGGAAATCATTTGAAGCCATTCAAAGGGGAGATGTAATATCATGGAATTCGATAGTGTCAATATATGCAGACAACGACTTATTAGTCGAGTCTCTGGAATTATTTCACTTGATGCAGATATTTGGAAAAGGACCATCCATCCGTTCTTTTGTAGGGGTCTTGAATTTGTCAAGTAGGATCAAGGATGTTCTACTTGGACGTCAAATTCATTGTTGTGTTCTTAAAGTAGGTTTTGACTGTCGAAGTGTTCACGTACAGTCAGCACTAGTTGACATGTATGGTAAGTGCAAGGATATTGAGAGTTCAGTATCCGTGTACAAAAGTATTCCGGAGAGAAATTTGGAATGCTGTAATTCACTAATGACCTCTTTGCTCTATGCTGGCATTGTGGAGGATGTGGTTGAGATGTTTGGCTTGATGGTTGATGAAGGTATTGGGCTTGACGAGGTTACACTTTCCACGACATTGGAAGCATTATCAGAGTCGAGTTTAGCAAGCTTGGCCAGCTGCAGCCTGGTTCACTCTTGTGCAATAAAATCAGGCTTCGAAACGGACATTGCAGTGTCATGTTCTTTGATTGATTGTTATTTGAGGTCTGGTGATGTGAAGCTTTCACAACAGGTTTTTGATCAAATTCCTTCACCGAATGTAATCTGTTTCACATCAATGATCAAAGGATTTGCACGAAATGGAATGGGAAATGAATGTCTTAAGATGTTTGAGACAATGATCCAGAATGGACTGAGTCCTGACAAAGTGACATTCATGTGTGTTTTGACTGGATGCAGCCATTCGGGATTGGTTGAAGAAGGAAGATTGATTTTTAATTCAATGGAAGCCATGTTTGGGATTTCGCCAGACAGAGAGCACTTTTCCTGTATGGTGGATCTCTTAGGTCGTGCAGGTTTGCTGAATGAAGCTGAAGAGTTATTGCAGAAGGCACCGGGAGGGGGTGATTGTGTGATGTGGGGCTCGTTGCTGCGAAGCTGTAGAATCCACAGAAATGAAATCATAGGAAGAAGAGCTGCTGAAGCATTATTGGAGATTAATCCAAAACATTCTGCTGTGTATTTACAAATATCAAACTTTTTTGCTGAAATTGGGCAGTTTGAAGCCTCAATGCAGATTAGAGAGATTGCCATGGCAAGGAAGATAACAGCAGAGATTGGTTGCAGTTTGTTGAGGTGAAGCACTGACAATGAGATACGAATTATGTTGAAAGTTGAGTTCCAATTACCCGCAAGCGTGAAGCCTGTAATGACCAACAAAATTTTCAATTTGACCGTATGAAGATTTTGAAATTCTTGTGAGGTCTTCAATCGCCAGATATTTCTTTTGCTTGAAGAATTCAGTGTGTGTGACAGACTAATGGGGCCTTAATTTTGTTGCTCCGTTGGGTTGAACAAAGCAATTTGTATCATTCTTTGTAGGATTTTGCATTGCAGCCGCTGTTAAATACTGTGTATATTAGAGGGCGAGTCTTCAAATAATTGGGAAGATTATTCTTTTGTGATCGGAAGGTGATGGGTTTGAGTCAAGAAAATAGCCTTTTTGTAAAATGCAAAAGAAAAGTTACGTATAATTAATAACCATCCTCCGACCTTTGTAAAGTGAGGATTTTTGTGCACTGAAGTTTGCTTCCTTTTTGCCATTTTCAACCGTATAGTAATTTCATTCGTTTCACTTGGACTGATAACGGAAGGCAAATGCAGGATTCATGAACTCTTATGGTGGGGAACTTCTTTCAATTGGTCCAAGAGTAAAGCAGAGAACTTTAGGAAAAGAATCCCTTTTCACTTTAAGCCTGGGCATGTATAAAATGGTGTTTATCCTTTTCTGTCCTTATAAGCCAAGCTGAATAATCAACAAAACTCTTCATTTCCATCTTTAATCTGCAGGTACAAATAATGAACTCGAGTTTGCAGGAGTTTCATGAAGTTGAAAAGTTCCACTAGAGAGACAAAACAGACAAATCATGAGCAATTTGTTCACCATTTCCTTTGGTAGTATGTTGGAAATGGCCAATGCGGTTGAAAGGCAGTTGGAAGTTCGAAAAATGCAGTCTCGAAAAAGTGAACGTAGCACCAAAGCTCTCTGTGTTCTGACATAGTTTGAGACGAAGTTTCTGACATACTCTGGTCCATATTTGATCTCTAAAACTGATTCGGAGTCTTCAGTATCAAAACAGTTCAATGATTGAGCTTCATAGAACGATAACCCTGGGACCATGCAATACTTTTTTTGGGAGTTGATTCACTGATGCATATTATTCTTTGCAGACACTGACTCTTGATTCAAGTTAGCTGTAAAGGTGAAAGACTTCCCATCCAAAGTGCGATTCAGTGGGGATGACTCAAATGCTAGTTTCGGCTTTGGAGGATTGTCTAATACTGATGTAATCCATGTCACTGAATCAACTAATGCTGCTCTGCAAGACTACAAAATTGGAAAGGACTCTCTGTGTCAGTTCTCTTCCAGGTTCTGTAGACCAAATGATAGGAATTGCAATGGAACATAGCCAGTAAACTACGTTCTTAAACATTTCTTCTTCCAATTCACTTAAAATTAGACCTACGATAGGGGAAATGTTAAAGAGAAACATGAGAACGCTAATTCTAGAAACTAATAGTAAACCACAAGCATCCCAGGTTAACCTCTTTTCATGAAAATTCCACGATTTTATAATAATCTGCTAATAGACCAACGGATTCGTATGATGATACTTGGGAATTCAGGTGATGATTGCATCTCCATTGCTTAAGTAGCTAGAATATCAAGACGACAGAATATTCTGCGGACCATGCCTTGCCAAAATCTTGTTGAATTATTGTAATATAAATCACCATTAAAACAAAGTTGGATTAAATTAATCTTACATATTTTGTAACTTACACGGTTGACGTTATAATTTTTGTCAAAATAACATGACAAAATTTCAATATAATGTCTTTATATATATATTTTTTAATATTATAAGACGTTCTCTTCGCTAACTCTCGTAAAAATGGTAGTGGACACAAGATTTATAATAGATACCTCTAATTGTGTTTATTTCTATTGGATACTAATAAGTTGTTCCTGAATTTTCTTCTTCTAATTGTTAAAATAACAATTTTGTTGTATGGAAATCGTGGCCATGTTTTTGAGGTATGCTATGAAAAATTGGAGATGGAAGATATAATAAATACCATCATAATTGATCAATTGTACTGTGATTCTCAAATATTCTACCAAAACCAAATACCTTATTTAATATTTCATATAATCCCATCTTTAATTTACACATTTTGGTTTGTTATGAACATCTCAGAAGTTTGTTGTGAGTCCTTTAATTCACTAGAATTGATTTGGTTACAGGTGAACTCTGTGTAATTTGCTCGCCAACACCATTTAAGTGTGACGGCGACATGCTTTAACGAGGAAGTAAGGAATCCTAATGAAAGCATTAAGTATATTATATCATTTAGACACAGCCTTATTTACTAGATGACAGTGCAACATGATGATTGCCGTATTTGGCATTATTCTCGTGATGGTTATTATACAGCAAAGTCAGGTTACCAGTTGAGTCTGAATTATACGGACAGGGTGCATGCGAGAGTAGAAGGTGATTTTTGAAGGAAGTTATGAAACTGATAATGCCTCCTAAGCTTAAAAACTTTATGTGGAGAGCTTTGAGAGGCATTTTACCTACGTGTTGTAAGCTGGTACAGAGACATATGAACATTAGCATGGGTTGTGTCCATTGCGGGAAACTGGAGGATGTTGACCATGCTCTATTGTTTTGTGAGGAGGCTCGGGCAGTGTGGTCTCGTTGGGGCAGGGGGTGGTAGTTTGGTGCGTGTGGGGATGGGTTTTAACCCGTGATTTGCGGAAGTGTGTGCGAGGGAGCCGACGGTATGGGTAGTTCAGTGGTGCTCACTTGCTTCGACACTATGACAGGCATGTAATGATCAGATTTGGGCGGCCAAAAGGTACTCCTCTTTTGCTCTGTATCATATGGCATTAGGCTATATTCATGATTGGCAACAAGCCAACATGAACCGACCCATGCACACCCATATAGTGGAGGGGAATGGGGTGGTGGCAGGGCTAGGTAATAAGACACAACTTGATTAGTTTTGCTTTGTTGATGGTGCAACTTTTGTGAAGAGATGTCTATATGGCTATGGGGTTGTCTGTTAACATGGGGAAGGAAACTTTGTGAGAGAAATATCTGGTTATTTTGTTTGGTGTCGTAGTTCAGATGTTGTTGAAGCTGTGGCACTGCGGGAAGTGTTAATGTTGGATCCCGTTCCCGGAACCCAACTCTGGAACCTTAAACATGAAACTTGATCATCTTGCCTTGAAGGGTTTATTCCATTAAACCCTAATTAGTTGTCATTTTTTTTTGAACTCTTAACATTAGGAAACCCTTAATAAACATGAACTATACCTTTTTAACCTTCTAACATCTCAAATTTCACTTACGACATCTCCGATGTCGGGCCCATACAAAACATGTCTCATACTTGAACTCAATTCGCCTGCTTGTGATCAGAATGAGGAAAACTTAAAACCTTAATTCAAATTTTAATTCTTCACATAATCATAGCTCTATGTCTCTTGATTAATTTGGCACAAGAATCGCGTCAATCGGATTTCTATAACTCAAGATATCGAC
Source organism: Erythroxylum fimbriatum (assembly GCA_026770325.2). NCBI lineage: Eukaryota > Viridiplantae > Streptophyta > Magnoliopsida > Malpighiales > Erythroxylaceae > Erythroxylum > Erythroxylum fimbriatum. The sequence continues at coordinate 1,868,223 of JANZLH020000038.1, read as the reverse complement.
CAAATACTAAAGTACCTTCATAACCCGATCATACCCTCTTAACCGACCACTTACTTGCATTTAAGCAAAGTTCCTCAATTTAACTCCAAATGACACAAATTTTTATGGGAGGGTATCTACATGTCTCATGGATCTATGGTTCAAAAATCACTCCATTTGGAGGTCGGATGAGGGAGATATGCCCAAAACAATCCGACATGCTCATATCCCGATTCATATTGAACATACTTCAGTAAAAACGTCATAACTTTCACTAAAAATGTCCAAATGCCTTCATTCTTGCGCCATTTTAAAGATAAGATCCATATCTACAAATCATATTAGAGGCAACAATTTCAAATTCGGACTCTAACTAGCTCGTGCCCGCGAGCTAAGTTTGGTCGCTCCCGCGAGGAGTAGTCGGACAGAAAGTGAGGTTCCTCGGATTTGCATGCTCGCGCCCGCGAGGCTTTACTGGGCAGAATGGGGAAAGTTTTCCCCAAAATCTCCTAAACTCTCACCCATGCTTCCTCACCTCTTCCCAAACCAAAACTACACTTCTAAACTCCCTAAAACCTATCCAAATCCATGCCAAACACTTCATAACAACTCAAACATCAAACTTAATTCATCATTCTATCAATTCTTGATTCAATCATACTCATGTTTCCTAACAAATTATGCATTCCATCATTATCAATTACCAAAGCTAACATCATTCACCAACTCTATGCAACATCATTCTTATTCTTGTCCATTCACAGATCCTAACCGTTCTTTATACTTAAGGTTCATCAATTCACTCATAGATATACATATACCACTTTATCAACTTCCATTTATTTTCATTCTTCATATTAACTACTACTTATCAATCACAATATACCTATCTTTCCTTTCATCATGCCTCACTTATACATACTTGTACCAATTCTCATGCACTCATTCGTGTTCAAGTTTTTCAACTCATCCTTCAGGCACAATTTACATCCCAAGTTCTCAACCATCCCATTGCCATTTCACAAGTCATTTTCCTTAGGCATAATTCCCAGTTCATATCCATATACCAATCCATATACACTATACATTCAGAATCATACACAATGTCGTATTTCAAAACCAATATACAAGTCCATTCTTTCATTAATCTTATAAGATAACTGTTTACATGATACAATGGCACTTCCAAGCCAAGATTTACAATATCCATATCAATACCCAAATTACACAATTTCATTTCTACGAATGCAATTATAGCTTTATAAACACATGTTCTAACTTCAATTTCACAACAACAATCAATTAATGTCTTGATCCACTTTCCTTGACTTCTTGCTCAAAACCTGTATGTGGGGAAAAGAGTGGGGTGAGCTTGGGGAGCTCAGTGGGTAACACATTTATATTTATATATAAAGCATACTCATTCATTCATTCATACATTTTAACAATTTGTCCTCAAAATCATATATCATGCATAATTCAAACATTCATGCATTCTTGACAATTACAATCATTCAATCATTCACATATC
>JANZLH020000038.1:1849278-1866613 GCA_026770325.2 Erythroxylum fimbriatum | reverse complement strand
TAATTCGTAATGCTACTGCCTAATTAAATCTAGAGATCGTATCCTAGGTTATTAGGTGGTTAGGTTTAATTAACGATTTTATCTTGATTAAACACAATCTAAGGGAAAACTCGGGTTAATTTTTAACCCACGATTAATAGTTTCTAGGAGAGGCTAAAGAACAATAAATTAATAAAATATGCTTAATTAGGGTTTAGGCTGAGATTAAACCGAAGAACAGAGTCCATATGAAATTCTCCATTTTTATCATTTTCTGCATGTTTTCTTTAATTTTTTTATTAGTTAGTTTTATTTTCTTTTTCTTTTTCCAAAAATCCAAACCCCCCCCTCCATTAAGTGTAAACACCGGTTAATTTCATTCCATAAACTTTACACGCACTCTCTGTGTGATCGACCTAGACTCACCATTCTACATTAGTAGTCTAGTTATTTTAATTTTGATTAGCGTTACGACGCGCGGTCAAGGTCAATCAAGTTTTTGGTGCCGTTGTCGGGGACTTTGATATTAGGAAAGCCTGAATGTTATTAATCTAGTCATTTTTTATTTAATTTAATATGTTTTTATTTTATTTTATTTTTTCCCTTTGTATTTATTTCTTTCATTTTATTTATTTAATTGTTTCTTTTTGTATTTGTGGCTTATTAATTTAATTATCTTTTGAATTTCTCCATTTGATATCGAGTTGTGGTTTATTGTAGGAATTAGGATTCATTGTCATAACCACAACTCACAATGAAAGGATGGAGTGGACAGTACTTTTATGAGTGCCAAAATATGTCTATGCAAACTATAACATCACCATATGGGACAATGAGGCCTTCTCACATGTTTTCGAAAGCTCAACCGATATTCAGGCCGTGTCACAACATTTGTAGCAGTTATCAGTATAATCATGAATGTCGAGAACTTACTTATACATGGGAGCAACCGAGCATATACAATCAACCACAAGGTGCATTATACGAGAATAACTACAATGCATAGTGGAGTAACTCTTATACTTATGGATGGAATGATTACGCTCCAACTGGATATTTACTACACCAAGCATCTCCATGTAACGAGCCAACTCTAGGAGATAAATTAATGGAAACCTTTGCTGAAATGAAAGCTGACTAACACAAATTCGAGAGTGACAAAAATACAAAGGTTAGCTTCCGTAAGAAAAAGAAAGTATTGCATATAAACTAATGGAATGCCTTACTGAGACAGTAGCTAGTTAACGTGAAATCGATGAGAGACTTTCTTCACCTACATATGATCATTATAATTTGAGCTTCCAATTATCTCAGAGTGAAGAAGAGACAACAGTTGATTTCATGAATAAACATACATTTCAAGAAGGCGAGGAGGTAACTGCTGCTATAAAAAAATGATGATTAAGTTTATTCAAGAATAAAACATGAGGCATAAGGAAATAGAAGCTTGTATACAAAATATGATGAATCAAATTGATAAGACGGCAGAGATATTATTTGACGAACCATTAGGGAGTTTACTTAGTCCTCACAAAACAAATCCTAACAAATTTGGAATGAAAATCACCTTTAGTAATGAAGATGAGCCCTTAGAAGAAGAAGAGGAAGAGGAATCGAGTATTACAGATAAATTAATGGAACTCTTTGTTGACATGAAAGTTGAACGACGTAAATTTGAGAGTGAAGAAATGGTGAGGGCTGGCTTCATAAATGGAGCGACATTATATGAAGAGCTTCTGGACGAAGAAGAAGTCTCCATCCAAAAAGGAAAAGTAGAGGAGCAGCAGAAGGTAATTGAAGAAGATGAGCAAGAAACCTCTATCCAGGAAGAAGAAGAAGAAGAATAGTGGATAGAGGTGGCTAAGGAAGAATTGGTGGAGGAACCAAGTAAGGAAACTACTGATAAGGTGTTAGTAGTGACCTTGAATACGGAGGGTTCCCACTTCCTCAAACACAAAATGTTCGAGCCAGTCAATGATATAGTGAGTTTTGTTATTCCTTACATTTTATTAGTTTTTCATTAAAAAGGGCATTAATAGAGTTTATTGGTTTTATTAATATAATCAATTATGTCCTTATTATTATCCTACAATAGGTGGCTTGTTTATAGGCTCTGAAACCGCTTTGTGAAAAAAAGGGTGGAAGAAAGCTGTTAATTATTGATCCAAGATGACATTAAAAATGCAGGTTGCATCGAGCTAACGACGTTAAAGAAGCGTTGCATAGGAGACAACCTATGAGTTGGTTTTAATTTTATTTCAACTTTGATATTATCTTGTGTTTACTTTTATCTTAGTTAGGATTTCATTTTTTGTTATGTTATTCTTTTATTTCTTTTTATCCTTTTCTTTGATATTTTACAAGGATGTTAGTCTCATATTAGATGGATCTAAATAAGAGAAATCATCATAGTCAGGAAAGTACCACTAAACCCTCTCACTTTTCATAAATGCTTATATTGAGTACACTGAGAACAATGTGCAACTTTAACTGTGGGGATTGGTATTGATTTTTTTACTGATTTCTTGAAGCTTATTATAATCCTGATGATAAATTTTGTTAACCGATGTCTTGAATTAATTGAATATGTCCATTAATACTCTACTGTATTGTTACATATTGACTTGAATTAGTGTGAAAAAGGATGATGGTTAGAATAAAATTATTTTTCCAAGTCATATTTTTCGTAATCATTGAAATATTCAAGTTGAATGAAATTGCATATTATTTACAAAAAAATACACTAAAATTTTTGGTGAGCTTTTAAGACTAAAAAGCAAATTTCCAAAATTTTTAGCACTTTTTATTCTTTTATATATGTGATATCGTGCATAGTAGGATAATTCTAGAACTTGTGTTTTATTATCCATGTTGAGACTGTTAGGTTCCAATCATGCATCTCATACATAATATATATATCAAATATACGCAGTAGAAAATAAAACTGAACCTCAAAAACTAGATTTACTCATGCATATAGAAAACAAAAACATGGAATGTAATATGTTTACATACCTTTCCAACGATCTCCTTCATTCTTTAATCTTCTTCATATTGGGTTGTCGTAAACCACAATGATCAACGTAGACCATCTCTAATGAAAGTCCACACGAAGATAGAAGGATGAAACCTCACTAGGAGATGGTTAGAGTTCTTTCTTTGTGCTAACAAAGATAAGAAATCTTGTGAGAGTTAGAGAGAAAAAGAGTGTGTGTATAAGAAAGAATCTTTCTTTCACTTGTGTCTTACATAAGATGCACGAAAATCATCTCTACTTTCTGCACCATTTAGCCTTTCATAACCCCCATCACTAATGGAAAGTTATCGGAAGTTAATGGTTATGAATAGCATGCAATAATGGAAGTTATGTGAAGTTAATGACCATGAATAGCATGCATTAATGGAAGTTTTAGAAAGTTAATGACCAAATTGGCAGCTAATAACACTTGTTTCTAATCCATCCATGCAACGTTTTCTACCACGATCACATTATGATACAATCCCAAAATAGTCTCTGATATCTTAAATCACCATTAGGTTTCCGGTCCTGTCATCTTATGTCTTTGGACACAAACATTTAGAGAGTGTAATCCTATATACTCTCTTTTACTACTCCATGCTAAAACTCTTTAGCATCTTGTTTATGTATGTAAACTGAGAAAGACCAATCAACCTCTTAGATCTATCTTTATAGATCCTTATCCCCAAAATATAAGTTTCTTCTTCAAGATCTTTCATAGAGAAGTTCTTAGCTAACCAAATTTTGACTGATGGCAAAGCAAAGACATCGTTTCCATAGTAATATGTCATCTACATACAGTGTAAGGAACATGATTGCACTCTCACTAACCTTCTTATACACACACTACTCATCCAGATTTTGTGAGAAACCAAACTCTTTGATTGTCTCATCAATTGGATATTCTAACTCTTGGATGCTTGCTTCAATCCATAAATAGATTTTTGAAGATTGCATACCTTTTCTCCATTCATGGATATGAAACCATCAGGTTGTGTCATATACACATCCTCGGTTAGGTTTCCATTAAGGAAAGTCCTCTTTACATCCAATTTCCATATCTTATAATCATAATGAGTGGTAATGACTAGGAGTATCCTAATAGATTTAAGCATAGCTACTGGGCTAAATTTTTCGTTATAGTCAACACCTTACCTTTGACGATAACCTTTAGCTACAAGCCTAGCTTTATAGGTAACTACATTTAACCTTAATGTTGGTTTTCTTCTTGAAAGCCCATTTGCACCCTATGGGTTTTATCCCTTCAAGTCGTTCAACCAAATTCCATACTTGGTTTTCATACATGGAATCTATTTCGGATTTTATATCTTGAAGCCATTTGTCATATTTTGAACTCTTCAGAACCTATTCATAAGTAGTAGGCTCATTATCTTCTATGATCAATACGTCGTTAAGTTCACTCATGAGAAATCCATATCTCTCGGGATCATGACATATCCTACCTGACCTACGAACTTCTTGTGCGTCAGAAGGCTGAACTATTGTTTCTTTTTCATGAATAATAGTCTTGAGTCTAGGCAGTTGATCTGCGTCTATTTGAGCATCTTGAACTTCCACAAGTTCAATTTTGCTTCCACTGTCTTCTTTTAGAAGAAACTCTTTCTCTAAAAAGACAACATGTTTTGAAAGAAACACCTTTTGTTGTGAAACATGGTAGAAATGATGTCCTATAGTTTCCTTGGGATATCCTACAAACAGACACTTATTAGATTTAGCTTCAAGCTTATCTAACTGAATCCGCTTCACATAAGCAGGATAACCCTAAACTTTCATATGAGAAAGATATGGTTTCTTGTTAGTCCATATCCTTATATGGCGCAACATCAACTGACTTGGATGGGACTCTGTTTAACATATAAACAGAAGTTTCAAGTGCATACTCCTAAAAGTATTTTGATAAATCCGCTAAACCCATCATAAACCTCACCATATCTAACAAGGTTCAGTTTCTCCTCTTAGCTACACCAATGTGTTGTGGCGTGTAAATTGGAGTCCACTGAGACAATATTCTATTATCCTTGAGATAATCCAAAAACTTTTGGCTTAAGTATTCAGCACCTCGATCCGATCGAAGTGATTTAATACTTCTCCCAAGTTGTTTCTCAACTTCATTTCTGAATTCTTTAAACCTTTCAAAGTCTTCAGACTTGTATCTCATAAGATACACATACCTATATCGAGAATGATCATCAATAAATATAATGAAATATACGAAACCACCTTTGGCATGTATAGACATCGGACTACATACATCAATATGTATTAGGTCTAAAAGTCCACTAGCTCGTTCACCCTTTCCCTTAAAGGGTAACTTAGTCATCTTGCCTAATAAGCAAGATTCGCATGTTTCATATGATTCATAATCAAATGACCCTAAACTACCACACTTGTGAAGTTTAGACATGTGTCTCTCACTTATATGGCCAAGGCGACAATGCCATAAGTAAAACGATTTCACATTATCTCGTTTTATTCTTTTGGTATTATTGATATTTAGAACCGAATTAGACATATCCAATACGTATATACCATTGCACAATATACCCAAAGCATATAACATTCTATTCAAATAAATTGAACAACCATTGTTACTGAAATTTAAATGGAATCCAACTTTATTAATACTAGAAACAAACATTACATTTTTAGTCAAAGTAGGTACATAAAAACAATTGTCCAATTCTAATACAAGCTCACTAGGGAGCGTTAATACATATGTGCCTACAGCTAATACAGCAACTCTTGCTCCATTTCCCACTTGCAGGTCTGACTCTCTTTTGTTGAGTTGTCTACTATTCCTGAGGCCCTTAATGTCAGTACAAATATATGAGCCACAACCGGTTTCTAATACCCATATGTTGGTATAGTATGAATGTCAATAACATAAATACCTGAATTAGATGGGGCATCAGATGCCTTCTTCTGCTTCAAGGACTCCAGATAGGCCTTGCGGTTTATCTTCCAGTAGCCATCTTTGCTATAGTGAAAGCAAGTTCCCTTCGAGGTAGTCTTCTTTTTTTTCTTAACAACTCCTTAGGCCCTGTGGACTTCTTCTTCTTTTGGCTTTTTTTCTTCAAACCGGAAGAGTCCACCAGCATCACAACCTTGTCCTTATGGACAGATGGATCAACTTCCTTGAGCATGTTGACCAGCTCGGGAATTGTGCTGGATATATTTTTCATCCGATAGTTAAGAACAAATTGTGAGTTCCTATCGGTTGAATCCGTCAGAATTAAGTCAATATTTAATTCATGATACAAAAGAAAACCCAAGGAGACTAACCGCTATATGTAGACGTTTGTTTTCAGTGTGTATTGCATTGGAGATGTCCCATCAACCATCTTGGAGCGAAAGAGCAATTGCGAAGTCTTGAACCTTTCAGACCTTGCTTTGTTGGGACCCGATCTCAGGAACCGGATCCCAACCAAAAAACAGAAACGAAAATCGAAAAGCAAAATTCTGTAGATGGTATCAGAGCAAGAGTAGAAATGCTCTGGTTTAGTTTGGTTTTTCGTAAGAGGTTGGACATCCGGTAATGGGTTCCAACATGCTTACTTATCAAAGAGCTCCCTAAGATGATAGGCTATGGTATGAGCATCCATAGCCTCATACTACTTTTGCAGCTCCGGTGACATAGTGGCTAGCATAATACAATTAGCCATCTCGCTATCATCGAGATGCTTCCTATATGCCCTCTGATCATCATCAGAGGCATCAGCAATAGGGGGATCGAAAAGTGGGTCTTCCAAGACATAACCAAGCTTCTTGGACTTGAGAACTATTCTCAAGTTCTTGAGCCAGTCAAGGAAGTTTGATCCAGTCAACTTGTTAGCTTCCATCAATGATCTTAGATTCACAATAGTACTTATGGTGTTGACTCGGGCAATAGCAACCTATCATCAAAGAGAAAAAATTAGAATGTAATTAAATGCATGTCTATAAGGACTTTATTAACATGCATTATGGCTTCCACTATTTTTCACGAATTCACAACCTTCAATATAAATCTGAGAGAAATCGTAGAAAAATTCTCCTAGTGGGTCGATATGCAATATCCCTAAAAATGACCTTGAGTTTGCCCAACAAGCCACCTTAGTTCAACCGGTAGGTATCGATCATACCAATTTCATCTCCAATGTAACTATCGAATCTAGTGCTATCAACTGTTGATGTGTGTACACTCATTGGGCTATCAACTCTTGACATGTGTACATCTAATGAACACTATCCAACTTCGCCTCTGTCTATGTTGATCTTGGATTTGCCCAACAAACCAACGCTTCTAGTTAAAACCGACCCATTAATCTAGAAATCCTATTTCTATGGTTCAAACATATCCGTGTAAAGCGGGCTTGGGTTTGCCCAACAACCGTAACTTTAAAAATACTCTAGTTATCTTTTTTTAGAAATCAATACTCTGGTTATCTTCATATTAAAGGAAGGCGTTAGTTTTGAAATTCTGAGGGGTTTGACTAAGGTCTCATCTAACTTAGATGGTCTTATACATACATACATACATACATACATACATATATATATATATATGTATATATATATGTATGTATGTATGTATGTATGTATGTATGTATGTATGTATGTATATATGTATGTATGTATGTATGTATGTATGTATGTATGTATATGTATGTATGTTTGTATGTTTATATAGTTACTATAACTACATGGCATGATATGGACTACCCAATCAAATTAGGCCTAAGCCCATAACCATCCATCATGTAAGCCCACACATTCTCATAACCATGCATTCTCTAATGCATTTATGTAAACACATCATTTTGGTTATAACATCTTATGGATCCTAACCTTGATAGGTTGTCGTTAGCCTACAAATTTAATCCCCTACTTAAATTTATTTGTAGCATAGTGAATCAAGGGTATCATCCCAAAGAGATCAAAACACAAGGAAGATTTTTTTCACTTTCAAGCAAAGTATGTGTAAATGTCAAAGGGTAAAATAGAAGTTGAATGCAAGATATAGGACCAGATTGGGGGATTTGTTTGCTTGCATTAAAAAGTGAACAAGAAAAGAAAGAAGAAGACGTGATTTAAGTTTAGAAAATTAAAACAAAGTCGAAAGTTTTCAAGAGAGAAATTGCTAAGAAAATTTGAGTAAAAAGTTCAGATTAATTAAAGACCAATTGCAAAGGTTTTCACTAAATCCTTAGGTTGTTTTTAATCATTGAAAACGAATTATATCTTAGATTGGAAAATTAGGGTTCATCAAGCAAAGATAGATGCATTCAAAACAAGCATGACATGCAACAACTTCTTGTTACTGCATTAATCCAAAACTAGCATAAACAACACAATAACAAGAGCATTAAGATCAAAATCAAGTCTGCTGAACCTAAGTTAATTTCAACAAAGCTATCATGCATAAAATTAACCTATGTCTTGATCCAACTAATTAAAACCTACATACAAGCTTCAATTTTAATTAGTTTTTGCTACTTAACGTAGTCAATTTATTGTCCAGCAATTAAATTAATCAGATAGCATACAAATTATTCATGCAAAATTTGAATTCATGACTTTAAATTTACATGCATAATTCAGCAATCATGTCCAGATCAAGACCACAAATTTCCAATCATAGACTTATCATTGTATATGCATGCTTCTCATAAAAAAACCATGAATTTAGCTAGTAACCTCAACAATTGGAAAAGAGAATTTAGTTTATAATTCTAAGTAAAACAAAGTTAAAAATCATCATTGAAAACATAGTGCAGAATTCGGATATAAGAAGAAGAAGTTGAGAACAAAATAAAACTAGGGTTTTACCCAAAGAGAAAGAGAAAACATTGGAGAAAGAAAGAGCAGAAGAGAGGTTAACATCCAAAGAAGAGAGAAAACGTGAATACCCCCTTGAACTAATGCTAAAAGACCCTATTTATATTGGAGGAGGCCTTGTAGGAAAGGATTTCTTTTCCAAGTAGAAGTAGGTCTTTCTTTCCTTGTAGAATTAGGATCTTTATAAGGATATGATTTCTTTTCCAAGTAGAAGTAGATTTTTTTCTTTCCTTTTCAAATTATCAAACTTTGTATAAAATCATGATGCATGTATGCATGATGATAGATTTAATAAAACTTAAAAAATAAATCTTTATACAACAGTTATTTTTCTTATCTATAATAGACTAAGAGACAATGGGCCATCTTATCTATTAAAAGAAAAACTGGGAACCTCCCACTCAAAAATCTACCAAGCATCTTTATGGCTAACTTTTTTAGAAGCGTCATAATTTGGTCCATACTTTTACTAACAGAGCTACGGTGAGAAGGTTATTGATAAAATATGTTGAATGCGTAGATTTATCCACTAAAGGTACTTACAAACCATGCCCCGATGGGAGGTCACATTTGCTACCAATGAGTGAACTTATTCTTAAGGAAACCCAAACCATGCAAGATATAGGATTCATGCCCTCCGGTGGGGAGTAACACTTCACCACATGCAAATGAGTTATCATATGGAGACCGTGAACTCTCACATGAACATCCTCTCCCACTCAATCTTTTTGGGCTTTAAGTTTTAATAAATATCATCTTGCCTAAATGCAATTTATTATCCATCCTATATTGTTTCATTATATATCTCATACATAATGAATGCATGGCAAAGCTTAGGGTTGGCAATTTTCTAAATGGTATACAATTACATAATATCACATATTATTTGCATCCATTCATCCATTCATCTTATGAACTAATAAGGCACTTTTGATTGTACATCCTAGAACAAAAAAAATGATTACAAGGCTTTTAGGACCAAAATAATCTTCTTTGACTTGGATCTTTCATTTCGAATTCTTCGCTTATATGACCTGGCCCATTCGGTAAAAATTGTGTAATGGCATTTTATAAAACTGAATTTTGTCACTTTGAAAACAAAAATTCCAGCACTAGATTTTCATAAAAACTGAAAATTGTTCCATTAAAACAAAAAACCAGCACTTTTTTTTTATTAAAACCAAAATTCATTGAAACAAAAATCCAGCATTTTTGGTTTTAGCAAAACCTAAACTATGCCAATACGCTACAAAAGGATACAACGAAACCATTACCTCTTCATTTCTTCAACCCATGGCTGCTTCATCTTCATCATTACATCAATTTGTACATTACAAAATCAAAGTAAACAGAAAAATGAAGCCAAGGAGGAAACATGGTGATGATATACCACCCTCTTTGTTACAAACCAAATGAAGAAATTGTACATGGTCAATAAAAATTCTATGGACGACCAAAAGAGCAAAACATACACCATATATATTTCTATCAAATAAAAAATGCAGTATACAAAAAATAATTGCCAACCCGTGCATCACAAATAGGAACCGAAATCATGTATAATGCTTTGATACCAATTATTAGATCGAAAAATAAAGCATGCAAGATTTGGCTAAAACAATCGATTTGAAAACTTTTTTAGAAATCAAAACACAACGGAAGCAAGATAACCAAATCAACACGCCAAGCCATACATGATACGGTATATAGAAAATAATTATCATAAGAACAAGATGGAGATTATATTACCGACTCCTTCACTACAGCTTTAACTCCTCGCTGTACTATCCTATCCACGACAATATATCCTCTCCTAAGCGATGTGTCCTCTTCTCGTTATTGTATCCTCATCTCGATATTTTATCCTCGACAAATCTGATTTACCACTTATTCTTCTTGGACAACTTGGTTAATAAGTTCCTTTGGTGGGAAAGGAGAAGAAAACTTTGGAGGATATTTTTCTTAGAAGAAAGAAGCCAAAGATGAGACACCTCTCATGAAGATTTCAGCTAACACATGTAAGAAAGGAGAGAGAGTCCAAAAATGCAAGAACGCCTCTCTTACAACTTATCAATTTCAGTTATGCATGAAAAGAAAGAAGAGAGAAGCATCCAATGCATCACTTCATTCTTTAATCAAACATAAAGAAGCCATTAAATGAGACTCTTCTCATTTGTTTTAAGATGGCTATATGAAAAGACCAATAACCTAAAATGACATGTCAATTTCGGTTTTAGTGATGAAAGCAGGAAGATGATCCATCAAATGCACCTCTTTCATCTTTAATCAAATGAATTATAAAAGGTTATAATACATTCCATCATTAAAAGATAACCATTAAACCTATTAATGGTAAAATCATTATTCCATTTAATGATGATAAAGCACGATAAATGCCATCTTTATTTAGCAATTCAATGATAAATGTGCAGTTGCACATTCAGCTATAATAAAACCGAAATTGCTCCTTCCATTTCTTTAAGAACTTTGTTTTAATTTAATTAATCAAATTAGACCAAAGTCTAGCCCATTTCTAAATGTTCGTTTGGGCTTCTAATTAACCATTAATTAGTGCAAGCCCAACATTCAATCATGGCTAAAGACATTTGGCTACAAATGTTAAGAAGAAATTGAATTTGAATTATGTCCTTAAGGGTCTTGAAATTTCACTTGAAATTGAGTCTTGGCTTAGGTAGTATCACTACAAGGGACAAAATTTATGTCTTGTGGTTATTGAATAAACTGTATTGATTTAGGCTTAATTAGACTAAGGTGTCTTCACCACAGTTGTAGCTTATTCTCTTAGTTTTAAATTAGTATAAAGTTTGTAATTTTTGGATATCTGAACTGAAAGATATGAGTTGTACAACTCGAGGGTATGATCATGTTCTAGCCAAATGTTCAAATATACACAGTCTGTGGTATTGTGAGCATAACTCATAAAATACTGAATGAAATTTGATGATCTTGGAGTCCTTAGAAATTTAAGACATTGGAGAACAACTTTCTAAAAGGAAGTGTTGCCTAATTTTGCCATTTACTCTATCATATTAATTATGCAAAATTTACTCGAAATTATGTGGATAGAAAATCTGAAGTGGTTAATTAGGTTATGAAATTGATTTCACATTATTTTATTTTTGTCCAAATTATAAACACAAATGATCTTAATGAGGGTTTTGATATCCGAATGATTTGATGATAAGGATCACAATAAGATACCCCAGAATTGTCATTGAACATGCATCGTGCATTTGAATTGTTGTGATTTGTTTCTGAATTTCGGACTTAAAGTCTGAGGAGTAAATATTTGGAACTGTATTGGAAGTGCTATGATTTATTTGATAATTTTGAATGAAATGTAGATTCTCAACGAAAGTTGAATGCCGAAATTAGGTCCGAAGATTATGAAATTATGGTTGCGTATTATGGTATGTGAATTCTCAATGAAAGTTGAATGTTGGACTTAGGTCCGATGATTATGATATTCTGACTATGCTTTATAAATTATTGTGACATATGGTAAATTCTGAATTGATGCATTTCATAAAATGCATGCTCAGATAAAGGTGTTGAGACCGAAGTAGCCAGTATTAAGCGCTTACACGTAGAGCTTTGCTCTGTGATATATGATTCTGCACGTAGAGCTATGTTGCGTGATTTGTTCTGATTGAGCCCAATGGGCCAGTATTTGTATATGTGATAGGCACTTGGTCACAACAATAATAACAAATGTGGAGTCTCATATGGATCTGTATTTGTTTATATATGTTCTGATTTGCAATAATTAAATGATGTGCCATGACAGTGTGAGTTTATGGAATATACATGTTCTGCATGAATAATTGTGAAATATATGGTTGTGTTTATGAATCCGATGAAATCATCAATGATGGTTTACTCATTGAGTTCGCAAAACTCATAAAAAATTACAACGTGACTTTTCAGGTTCAGAGGAATTATCCAACTAGACCAATTGGAGTTCAACCACTACAAATGAGCATGAGTTTGGGGTCAGGATCAGTTTACACCTACATATGTCTTCAGTGATTTTATTTTCAAATTATGTTCCGCAAAAATTGTACAAAGTGTATGTGAATGATTTGGTAATGAAATGACTTTATGATTTCAAGTGTTTTATATCTGGAATAGGCCCAAGTGATTGTTGAATACTAATATTTGTAATAATTGTAACTTATAAATGGAAATGTTTTTAAATGACTTAGGCCCGATTTGATTAGTGATTTCTATTTACGTGTACCTTGTTTTAAAGAAACAAAAGTTTTATAATGAATTTTGACTGAATGATCGTTCTAGCATGCCACCCTTACGGGGTACATACTCAGATATCACCATGGATGTCGGGTATGTGTCTTGCATGAGTGGGGTGCTACATTTTGGTATCAGAGCCCAGATTTAGTATCTTACATGGGCATTTTTTTACATATGTGTCAAGTTACATGCATTTCAGTCATGTTATAGCAGGTAGTAGCAACTGATCCCTAGTATAAGTTGCATTTACATGAGTCATATACATGAGCATTTGTTAAGTGTTTGAATTGATGGAAGTAGTGGGAAGAATGATGATCTGTCTGAATATGAGAAAATGAAAGTTTATGGATATTTAGAAATGGGAAATAGTATATGGTTAGATATGAAAAATAAGGATGTAATGTATTATATTGGTAGATGTATTATGATATACGATATCAATATTATGTTGTGGTAATATATCCCCGAATATGATATAAATGTGAATACATTGTCATAGACTAATTAAAGAAAGTAATGATATAAAGATGAAGGATGAGATTTATAGTATACAAGCCAAGTTGAAAGAAAATAAAATTTTCTATGACTTTGAGGGAACAAACTTGGACTTGAATGCCGGACTAAGGTCCGATAATAAATGTGATCTGAATGTGAATGTGCAATCATATGATTGATTGAAAATATGAAAATATCGTGTGTTACATTACATGAATGCGTGAAAAATAAAGGCAGTTGTGACCGGAGTAGGCACTGAAAAAGAGCTTAAAGCCCAGACTGTGAAAGAGAGCCTCAGGCTCAATTGTGAATATACCTGGTATCCACTAAGAGATATGGGACATTATCTAATACAACTTGGTGTCCACAAAGGGATATGAACTAGTAATTAGGCACTTGATCATAACAAAGTAATAAATGAAAGTGAGTATCATGCACATTGCATTATAAGTTATATGTGCATATTATATGATTGAAATGATTAAATTGACTGCCCTGAATGTGATGCTATATGTTAAATGAAGTGATGTAAATTATATGAAAATATGATGTGATGTGATATGTGATTGAGTGAGTGAGCCATCGAGGATGGTCACTCACCGAGTTTGCAAACTCACCCAAAATTTGCAATATTTTTCAAGCTCAGAAGAGTTACCTCATTAGGCAAACAGGAGTATAGCCATTGCATTCAAGTGAGAGATAGACGTTAGGATCAGTTCACGTCTACATATGTAGTTCATTGTTATGTATCCAAATATGTAGTCAGAAGTACTATAACATGTATATTTAAATATTTCTGTTTTATAATAACTTTCCAAATGGGAAATGTTTGTAAATGATTTTATAATATAATAACAATTATGAATTTAAGTATTTTCTATCTATAATGGGCCCTAGTGACTAAGGAAATTTGGATGATTTGTGAAATAATTGTAACCTTTGGATTGAAAAAGTTTATGAATATAGTGGGCCCAATTGATTATTGATTTTCGCATACATGTATGATAAATTTGAAAATTTTGCACCGAGTTGCTAGTGTTTGACTATTCTAGCATGTCACCCTTGCGGGATATGTACTTAGATATCACTCGGGATGTCGGGTACATGTCTTGCGAGGATGGGGTACTACAATGATCATGCTCACTCAAATTATTAATATCCTCATGAATATTAATCTCATTACTTAAATTTTCTTTATACTATTCAAAACTACCTTAACCTAATTCCTCAAGATTCTTACTAGAGGAGCCTACTCTTTAATAAATTTATTAATTGCTCCTTTTTGAGATTCTATTAATTATTCTATTTGTTTTCTTCTTCTTTTTTTTTCATTTGTTCACTTCTAGACAAATGCTTTTTAGGCAACATAATATAAACCAAGTATAACACAATTGGACTAGAAAAAGAATAAAAGCATCCTCATGGATCTAGAAGAAGTATGCAGGCAAAACAGAACACAATAGCTTGACAATATATTACAAAGATATATCAATGGTATTATATCTGTGACAGAGGAAAAAATAAAAAGACAATTTTAATATCTTATATTAAAAATGAAAAAATAAAGAGGAAATTTTTATGATAGAGAAACATTAATTTCTAAAGATACAAGAAATTAACAAACTTAGTAGAAAATATAGTAAATTATGTTCTAGGTTATTAACTATTCTAAGTTTGCTAAGCCAAATATTATCCTATTATGCAAATGTGGAAATGATTGAATATTATTTTGTCAAACAACTAGATAAAGGTCTAAATTATTCAATCAAATATTTTCATTAGTTTTTGAATTTAATTAATGTTAGTGATTTTTTAATTAAAAAAATTTCTTTTATGGGAATTAATAAAATGGAAAATTTAGTATATCATATCAAACAATTTTTATTAGATTTTTTAAATTTTAAGTAATAAAACATTTGTGGGAATTAACATAATGATAAATGTAGTATATCATATCAACTATTTACGGTATTATTTAATTGTCAAATAATTTTTATTATATTTTATTAAAATTTTAAGTAAATTTAATATTATGTTAGTTTAAATAAATATAAATAAAATAAAAAAGAATAAATTTTATAACATTTAAATAAGAATATACAAATAAATAGTAATTTTTTAAAATACAATAACTAAAATAAAAAAGTCAAGAACTAATGTATTTAAGTATATATTTTTTGAAGTGCGTTATTCTTTTAGTGCAATTTATTCAACGACCTAGAGAGTGGTGAAATGTAAATTAAATAAACTTCAATTTTATATATAATAAATTTAGGGATTTATTGCACTAAAAAAAGGATTGTAAGTAGATGAACCATAAGTGTTACAATGAATTATCACTCAAATATTCAAATATTTTGTAAGCTAAAAATACATAAAAAAAACTAGAGACTTTATCTTTAAATTATCACTTAAAACTCAAATGTCATAATCGTGAAAATCTTTTGCTGCTAATTTTTGAGTTGAGTATTTTATATTCATATGTTGACGGAAACAAAAAATATTGAGTGTAAGAAATACACCTAAATGCTTCAAAGGTCAATCCAGGTCCAGCAGGTATTGGTGGTGTATTTCAGAATGAGCAAGGAGCTTGGTTGCTTGGTTTTTCAGAATCAATTGGGTTTAGGTTGAATATGGAGGCTAAATTTCTAGCTATCAAAAGAGGTTTGACTTTAGCTTGGGATAATCGCTTTCAGAAAATTGCTCTCTGGTCATATTCTACGGAGGCTTTACGACTGTTGGAAGGAAGGAATTGGGTGACACACTATCATGCCAATATTATCTATGACATCCAAATTTTGTTGCAAAGAGATTGGTGCGTGAAAATGACCCATTTACTCCGAAAAGGGAATTCAGTTGCGGATCATCTAGCCAAACTCGGGGAAGTTCTCCGACTATTGACAATCGTGTGCTGGAATTGTCACCAGCTTCTATTTCTCTTCTACTCCTGAAAGATGCAGCCAGCACCCTGTATTTACGGAGTTGAGTTCTTTTTATTGCTTCCTTTTAATTTCTTCTGTACTAAAAAAAAGAAGAAGTTAACATTAACTTTGAAAGTTAATGTTAAACATGGAAATTGTAAAGTTTAGGTTCCTTTCTTAGCAATATTATCGCCACCCAAGTGGTGCGGTAAGAGAGAAAGAGATGCCAAAAATCTTGTTTCTTCCACTTCTCTGACAACCATTAAATAAGATTTAATAACCTTTAAATGGATGAAATTCTGGAACAATCAAAGGTTGAAATGAGATTGAGAGTGGGCCCCACGGTAAGAGAGAAAGAGATACCAAAAATCGTGTATATTCTACTTCTCTTACATCCATTTAATAACCTTCAAATGAATGAAATTATGGAATGGTAGAATGCTGAAATGAGATTGAGAGTGGGCCTCTAATAAAGGTAAGCCATGGGCAGGTGTCCTTCTGTCCCTACCTAGGTTCAGGACTAATTAGGGATGGTAATAGGTAGGGTTCGGTTCGGGTTTTACTCTACCCATATCTATATCCATTTTTTATGACTCAACCCATATCCATATCCATATTCATCGGTTTTTACGATTTACTACCCATATTCAAATCCATTGGGTTGTTCGAGTTTTTGGATATCCATCGGGTTGTATAGCACATAAAAATATAAATTCTAAATAGAAAATATAAACAGTAGATTTTTGCGAACGCTCCAAATCAAAATTACTTTAATAATAATAAGTCAAGATTTTGATTTGTATGTATTAAA
>JANZLH020000038.1:1794900-1806459 GCA_026770325.2 Erythroxylum fimbriatum | reverse complement strand
AGGGTTACAGTATAGGATAGAAATCTGTACAGATATGGAAATATAATCCTAGGATCCTACATATCTACAAGATATTGCTATCTAAATTAAATAATCTGATTATGATCATATCATAATATTATGAGATATGCATATCTTTGACCACAGATTGACTAAGAGCAAATCTAATCTCTCAGTCTTCTATAAACAATCTAAACTTGGTATTATTCTCCTTGTTGCATATGTGGATGATATCATCATTATAGGAAGTTACTCTACGAGCATCTCATCATTAAAATCCTTTCTCCATAGTCAATTTCAAACAAGAATTTGGGAGCTCTGAAATATTTTTTGAGAGTAGAAATAACGAGAAGCAAGAAAGGCATTTTCCTGTCCCAAAGAAAATATGTAATTGATCTATTAGCTGAAATGGGAAAGCTAGGAGCTAAGCCACACAATACCTTAAAGCCCCCTAAATGTACAACTTACGAAGATAGAGATTTGCTTGAAGACCTTGAAAAATATAGAAGATTGATAGGAAAATTAAGCAATCTTACAGTAACTCGCTCTGATATTGCATATTCTATTAGCGTTGTAAGTCAATTCATGTCCTCTCCAACTATTCATCATTGGGCAATCTTAGAAGAAATCTTATGTTACCTATAGGGCGCTCCTGCAAAAGGGATACTATATGAAAATCATGGACACAATCACATTGAATGTTTTCCAGATGCCAATTGGGCAAGTTTTAAGATCGATAAAAAATCAATTATTGGCTAACGTGTCTTTGTGAGAGGAAACTTGGTTTCATGGAAAAGTAAGAAACAAAATGTTGTATCAAGATCCAGTGCAAAATATGGCATGGTGTGCCAACGTGTGAGACAATATGGATATATCAACTATTATATGAAATTGGTTTTAAAGCCTCAGTACTAGCAAAACTATAATGTGATAATCATGTTGCTCTACATATTGCTTCTAATCTAGTGTTTAATGAAAGGATTTAAATTGACCACCAGTTCATTCGTGAAAAAGTTCAGCACAACTTGATTTTCAAAGAATATGTCAAAATTGAAGTATAACTCAGAGATATCTTCACAAAGGCCTTAAATGGTACTCGAATCAATTACATTTGTAACAAGTAGGGCATGATTAATATCTATGCTCCAACTTGAAAGGAACTGTTACGTATTGAGCATTAATGTCATCGATGTTAGTCTTTATTATAGGGATTATAATCCTTTGATCATAGGGATTACATTCCCAAAATTAATCTTGTAAATATGTATATATAGCCTTACTTCTATTAAGTAAACATATGAGAAAATACAAACCTCTTTCTATCTTACAAACATCAATCCTCTTGTAGCTAAATTGACATCTATTTGTATTTTCATTGCGTTGGCATCCACACATAATTGGTCTCTTCATCAACTCAACATAAAAAATGCTTTCCTTCGTGGTGATTTTGAGGAGACAATTTTTATGGAACAAACAACAACGTTCGTTGCTCAAGGGGAGACTAATTTGGCGTGCCGCTTTAACAAGTCTCTCTATGGTCTGTAACAGTCACCAAGAGCTTACTTTGGATGGTTCAGTATAGTAGTTATGGGGTTTGGTCTACATCAATGTTGTGTGGACCATTTTGTGTTTTATTGTCACTCCAAGCTGGTAGAATTCTTTTGATTGTTTATGTTGACGATATTGTTATTTCTAGAGATGATAAAGTAGGAATCCAATCTTTAAATTTTTCGTAGATCAAGTTTCACATAAAGGACCTTGGTTCACTAAAATATTTTCATGGTGTCAAGGTAGCAAGGTCGAAGATGGTGATTTGTCTATCTCGATAAAAGTATGTCCTTGACCTTTTAAAGGAGACATGCATATTGGGAACTAAGTCAATTGATAGTCCTGTGGAGCCAAATGTTATTTGACTATTACTCATCCATATATTTCGTTTGCTATAAATGTAGTAAGTTAGTTTATGGAGTCTCCATAAACTAGCCATTGGGAAACAATCATCAAGATTTTGAGATATTTGAAAGGTCTGTCAAAGCAAGGTCTTCTATATCAAAACCATGGTCATACTAAGATTCAAGGATATACAAATGCAAATTAGGCAGGATCTTATGACTGACAATCTACTTCAGGATACTGTGTATTTGGGTGGAAACATGGTGTCATGGAAAAGCAAGAAGCAATCAGTTGTTGTACGTTCCAATGCTAAGCCTAAGGCCATGGCATATACTACATGTAAGTTGATTTGTTAAGGGGAACTTAGTTTTGAGCACTCGTCTCCAATGAAGTTGATGTGTGATAATCAAGCAGTCATTCATATTTCTTCTAATTAAGTCTTCCATTGAGAGAACTGAACATATTGAGGTGGATTGTTACTTTGTTTGCTAAAAGCTTCAAGAAGAAATGATTGAGATACCATATGTCAAGTCAGAAGACCAATTTGTTGATTTGTTCACCAAGGCTTTTAGAAACTTGGAGGTTATGATACATATGGTTTAGCTTGAGAATGAGCATTAGAAACAGCTAGATCTATATTACGAAAAGTCATATCTATATGATTTCCTATTTATTCTTAAGATAAACTTTCCTTATGTAATTGATACTTTCATTATGTAATTAGTTCTTTCTTACTATTATATTAAGTCTATAGGAGTCTTAAGATTGTATCAAGCCCTTAATTGACATTCTTTGATATTGTCTTTAACACTTGTACTTCAAAATAATCAGGTCTAGCTCATATATTCATGTGTAATAGGGATGGCAATGGACGGGCTGATCTGAGCCCGAACTAATTCTTTAAAAAAATATGGAAAAATGACATTATTTTGCCTTTACTCGTCAGGCCCGGGCATCCGAGGTCCAGTCAACTCAAGCCTGGCCCGTTGACTTCGGGCCCCGGGCCTTTTTGCCATCCCTAATATCTATAACCATCAAATAAGGAAACTTAAGCCTAAAGTCAAATGCATTCTTACAGGATATTAACCAATTCAAGAGGAATGTAAATACTATCATCCACCTACAATGAAGTTTTAAATTATGCTAAAGAGTAATTGTATTTCCCAAACCTTAAACATTGGGAGTCAATATAAATTTATAATAATTTTTTATTTTTCCTCATTATCCTCTCCTCTTTTCTCATCTCCCCTTCCTTACATGCGTCATTACTTGAATCTAGTTTCATGTTAGATTCAAAACCTATTACACATGATAAGTCTACCCCGTCTGTTTCACATCCTAAGTCTATTAAATATACAAAAAGCATAATTGATAATTAAAGATGTGAGAGAGTGTGAGGAAAAAGGATAATTTATAGATTTTGTAGGAGTTGACCTATCAAATATAGGCTTCTATCTATGTACGACAAATGTGGATCATCAATAAGAGTAAAGCATTCTTTCTTCAATATAAAAGATTGAACTTACATCCTTCTTGTCCAATGGTGTTAAAAAAGGATCTCTCGCGCTAAGACCTGCAACAACAGTCAATATTGGATCCAAGCAATTGAAGATAGCACCTAAAATAAGCATCTTTCCCAGTTTAGGCTCCACCGGAAGCATAGATAAATATCGCCCTATCAACCAACAATAAGCATGAGTATGGGATCACCTATCAAGCAACAATAAGCATGGTTAAATGCGGCCCTACCAAGAACAGTCAAATTTTCATTCTGATCTAAAGCTCCCATAACTTTCAAGAAATCAATAGCATTCTGAACCTGCAAAACATTAGGGTAAAACACGATGGTGAATGAGTTGAGTAAGGTAAAGTAACTTCATAAAAAAAGTTATATAGTCACGACGTTGACAACATCATCTCCTTTTCATGTCCTAAACAACAAGGGAGAAGATATTAATCATAACTATGGGATTAGGTTAGATATTACTATGGGATGTTAGAAAGCTGGGATTGGGGGAGTATAAATGAGACAAGCCACAAATGGTGTTACCGCTAACAATTCAGGTGATTGCAAAGCCCTAGAAAGAAACTCTGATATGCTTCCAAGCTTTAGACTTTTGATCTGTAGACAAAGAGACTGCAAAGGTGTCCTCAATATTTCCGGTAATTGATATTCTACAAAAGCATTGTATACAGATCTAGGATACAGATGGTAACATTCGCCTGGCTGAACACGACCAGCTCTCCCCCTTCTCTGCATTATACATTTAAGTCGAAATGAATATAGAATATATATGTGAAAGAGTCCAAATATAAAAAGCTTCTGAAATGAGGTTTTTTACCATTCAAGCAGGAGATAGAAAGAACAAAGTATATAAACGGATCACAAAGAAACATATCATTCTAATTCCTACATGCTTGCCAAATCTATGTCAGATAGAAAGTAATTGGCATGCCAACCTCAAATGAGACGAATAATTCATCTTTCTTGTCTTAAACTTGGACCAAAACTCTTATTTGGTTTAAGCAAAAATCTTTAAGCATTAAGAACACAATTATTCAATTTATTTTCGATTGTTACAATAAATAAATCACTCAAAATGATTGATTTCTTGTAAACATAGACTCTCATGATGATAGATTATACAGGATCAAATTAAAAGAAAATAAAACATGAAATACCCAAATGTTGATTCAGGTCAACAAAACTTTTGGCCAAGGAAATATCTATGATTACATTTCAAAAAAATTTATTTATTTATTGGGCCAAGATAATAATATCACCAAATAGGAGATTAAGTAAATTATTTTTGAACTTTTGAATGAGTTTGAGAACATATTTGGGGTTATAACAAAATTATTTGCTCTTTCCCTTTAGAATATCTCGAAATGACAAAGATCAGTACATAAAATAAATAAAGTAGCAAAGCTACTGGACATCCCTCAAGCTGATCTAAAATCTCTTCTAACTAACTTAAATTACTAAAGCCTCAACCCTGCTTAGAAGAAAACCGGTGAGGTTATTGCAATATGCTTCAATGAGATTCAACTCCACATAAAAAAATAATCAAACCAAAATTTGCATGTTTGGATGAAGCTCCAAATACATTTCATGACAGTTTGGATTTATAAAATTTGTAGACATGCTTGCCTTTCTACCATAATAATCCCTCGCGAGAATGTCACACAAGTAGCATCTAGAAACATGTGGGAGGCAAATGCAATTACACACCATCAGAAATACAATCTTCACATCAAAATCATCTCAGATATCAAATTTCCAAGTAGAAGAAAAACTTACCTGTTGAGCAGAGGCTTTGGAAATCCAAGAAGGAAGCAAGCAAGGAGTGTTATTAAGAGCATCATATGAAGTCTCCTTTGCCTTCCCACAGTCAAGAACAAAAACAACATCGTTGATTGTGATACTTGTCTCAGCAATGTTGGTAGCTAGCACTATCTTCCTCACACCACAATCAGGTACATCAAATATTAACCTCTGCATACATTCCAAAGAAATTTGCTTAGAAGCTATATACTGAACGTAGGTAATCAAGAATGAGGATTTTTATCAAAATGTCCATACATGAATGTTTTATCAAAGCAACTTCAAATATGAAATTACCTGCTCCGAGCTGGCCATAGAACCATGGCACGTAAGCAACAACACTCGACTTGGATCTCCCAACATAGGATTTGCTTGTAGCTTATCCTTTAATGAACTCATGTCATCCCAACCAGTCATGAAAACGAGCACAGCACCAGGCCCCTTCTTTTCACATATATGGCATAAAAGAAACTCTATGATATTGAAACCAATGCAATCAGGATTCCAGTGTGCCAGGGACTCCAGAGTCTGGGAACTATACTCCTTAAAGTCAGCTGCTCTCAATGCATCCTATTGCATGCTTCCCAAATCAAAAACTTCCTCAACACAACAAAAATGAATTTAAAAATTGTAGAAGAGGAAATAAACTGCATTTGCAAAATAGCAAATGTAGCTGCAGAAAAGGTCATGGACCTCAACAACGGAAGCAATCTGACTCTTCCGCTTTCTTGAAGCTTGTCTGCTCATTCTCCACATCTTTTCTTGACCGTAATCATCAATTTGGTTGTATGGAGTCAATCTGTACCTTGTCATTTCCAGAATATCTTCCAGGAAATGAGTTTGTACAGGGTAAGTAAAACCCTGTGTGATACAATTCAGAAAAGACAAAAGCAGTAAAAAGTTAAGACCCTTGAGTTGCATTTCTTTGACCAAGGAAGAAGTAAAAGTGTATAACAATTAAGTAGATTACGTCTTGAAACTTGTACATGCTCTTGTAGAAGTAAGCATCTATAGCCCATAAACAAGACCAACCAACGAGATCACACATACAAAAATGAATAAGATCAAGGTAATAAGATACTTTATAAAACAAAGATTATTATTCCTAGAACTAGTGGAATGCAAAAATACAGAAAAAAAAAGTGTAACTTCCATATATTTTTTAGGAGTACAATAGTATCTATACTAGAAAGAATTCTACACAAATCAAATATCCTAATTATTTCCTAATTTATTTACTTTGACTAAATCTCCCCTAATTTCTCTCCCAATTTGTTAGGAACAGATTTCCTCCAAATTAGCAACTCCTTGATTCCACTGCCATTGATTTCTCCTTCTCAACACTCCCTCTCAAGCTGGCTTGTAAATGTCTTCCATAGCTAGCTTGCTTACTAGGAGATCAAACTATTTCTTCTGTAGTCCCTTGGTGAGTATATCAACTATTTGTTCACTGGTTGATATATAAGGAACACAAATTAAGCCACTCTTAAGTTTCTCTTTCATAAATGCTTGTCCACTTCGATGTGCTTGGTTCTGTCATGTTGAACTGGGTTATGTGCAATCGAAATAGCAGCCTTATTGTCACAATAGACTTTCATAGGAAGTGACACAGGAATCATCAGATCTTCTAAGAACCTCTTGATCCACATTCCTTCACAAATCAGAAGTGTGAAAGACCTAAACTCAGCTTCAACATTACTTTGTGTTACTACATTCGATTTCTTACTCCGCTAGGTGACTAGATTTCCCCCCAACAAAAGTACAATATCCTGATGTTGATCTTCCATCAGAAATGCTATCTGCCCAATCAGCATTTGTATAGATTTCAACCTGTATATTGTCACATTTTTTAAACATCAAGCCTCTTCTAGGTGTCCCTTTCAAATACCTTAGTATTCTGTAGGCAGCTTTAAAGTGCTCTTGACCTGGTGAGTGCATAAACTGACTTATCATGCTTACAACAAAGGCTAAGTCAGGTCGAGTGTGTGATATATATATCAATCTTCCCACCAATCATTGAAAATTTTCCCTATCAATCACTTCTTCATCCGTAGCAGGACTGAGTTTTAGGTTAGCTTCAATTGGAGTTTCAGCCACCTTGCATCCTAATAACCCAGTTTCTCCAAGTAAATCAAGGATATACTTCCTCTGATTCACAAATATTCCTTCCTTTGATCTTGCAAATTCCATTCCAAGAAAATATTTCGATGCTCCCAGGTCTTTAATTTCAAACTCCTTTGCTAACTTCCTTTTTAATCTTGCAAGTTCTTCATAGTCATCTCCAGTTAAGATTATATCATCCATGTAGACAATTAGAATTGCAATTGTTTCATTTTAGAATGCTTATAAAATGGAGAGTGATCTACTTGACTTTGATGAAAGCCATAGCTTTTCACTGCCTTCCAAAACCTTCCAAACCATGCCCGTGGAGATTGTTTCAGGTCATATAAAGACTTCTTGAGTGTACATGCTCTATTTTGGCCAACAATTTTTTCAAAACTCGGTGGTGGACACAACAATTTTTTCACATCCAGTTGATGTAAGGTCCAATTGAAGTTAACTGCAAGAGACAATAAAACTCTAATAGAGTTAATTTTAGCTACTGAGGCAAAAGTCTCTTGGTAATCAATACCATAGGTTTGAGTAAACCCCTTAGCAACAAGTCTCGCTTTGTATCTTTCTACACTTTCCTTAGCCTTGCACTTCACCGTAAACACCCATTTACAGCCAATTGTTCTTTGATCTCTAGGTAACTTTACAGCTTCCCATGTCCCATTTTTCATAAGAGCACGAATCTCCTCCATTACTACTGATTTCCATTTGGATCATCAATTGCTTCCTGAATGTTTCTCAGAACAAACAGATTAGAGATTTTTAACTTAAATGCCCTATGACTCTAAGATAGTTTATCATATGAGAGATATTTTGCAATAGGATGGCTAGTACAAGACCGGTGTTAGCATTCCTTCTAGTGTTCAACCTGCTAGTGTTAGTAGTGTTAGTATACAGCCCACTAAGCCCATCCAGACCTACATCCGTGGGGGTAAGATGGGGAAGGGGGCAAACGCCACATAGGCAAGTTGTTAGGAGTTAGTTATGGAGAGAGATTGTGAAGGAATGTAGGGAATATAGAGGAATTTGATAGAGAGAGGAGGGATTATCATTCATATTCTGGAAATATAGATATTGTATTGGCCTGGAAGCTATCTTCCAAGAGGTCTATTGCTGATGTATCCTACTTCTACGTAAATAATACAATCTCTACTGATATTCCTATCAATTCGTGCTTTCATTGAGAGAACCAAGTAGGGTGAGATTGTATGCAAACTAGAATGGAGGCTAAAGTATCTGTGGTAGAGGCATCTCTTAGGAGGCAGGAATCACCCCTCTCAGCTTAAGAGGGAATGGTTAAATCGCTCGACACCACCTTGAAGAACCTACAAACACAGCTCAGTACTCTAATGGCTAGCGTAGAGACACTAGCCAAATCTCAAAATCTGTTACAGTCGGAGTTGAGAGATGGATTTCAAACGTTGCTGGCGAAGAACCCGCAGAAACAGAACGTGAATGAAGAAGAGATACCACCGGTGTTTGTCCACCATGCACACGCGTCTTTGTCAGCTGGCAATGACAGACCGGCGCATCCCGCACACTCGGGAGGTGGTGATAGAACCGCAGGGGGCTCGTAGGGCTACGGTAACCATCGACCGAATGAGCACGCTTCTTCAGTTGCTACCGAGCGTGCATGGGAGGAATATAGGAACGCAGCCCATCGGGTCGACCTTCCCACGTTCCATCGTGATGACCAATTTGCATGGGTCACGCAAGCTGAATCTTACTTCATGATTCACGAGATTCCTCCAGAGCTACAATTGTGCATGGTCCAAATTTGCATAGAGGGAGCAACACTATACTGGTTTATGAATCTTCGGAAGCTCGAACCATGCATGACGTGGGAGAGGTTCAAACGTTCTTTATTCGAACGTTAAGAGGGTAAGGACGAGGGTGATCCGATAGAACAGTTGAATTTGATCTCCCAGCAAGGTTCGGTGGATGAATATATTGATGAATTTGAAAGAGTTGCGTCGCAGATTGGTCACTTTCCAGAAGAATGGTACATGAGTTGTTTTTTGGGTGGCTTACGTGAAGAACAAAGTTCGAACCCATGACCCTCCTACCAGAGTTCGACTAATTTCTATAGCAAGGAAGGTGGAGAGGGAGTTAGTGGGTGAAGGTGTGATACGGCCAGGAGAAGGAAAAATAAGACCCAGAAGCTTTCATTCAAATTTTGGGTCTCGACTATGTAATAATATCACTCACCATCCAACTCAGCCATTCCATGCTACAGGTAATACAAAGAACGAAGCAAAAGAGTTACCCAACAAAAACCGACACACCACTACTGAAGGCCACCGACCAGGGAACTCGAAACAGAGGGGGACGAGGAACTTGACCTACGAACAACTGATGGAGAGAAGGGCTAAGGGATTGTGTTTTAAATGTGGGTAGACTTTTGGTCCACTCCACCGATGCCCCGATAAAGAATATAGACTGATTATTTGGGAGGGTGATAAATCAATAGCTGGAGCCGATAACCAAGAAGTACCGGTGGAAGAGGAACAGCAAGGAGCTTGGGAATTAGTGTGTAATTCGGTGGAATTCAGGGAATTGGGAAAAGATCAGTCCTCACCTCCGAAGTCGATGATCTTAATAAGTAAGCTACAAGAAATGCCTATTGTCATTATGGTGGATAGTGGGGCTAGCCATAACTTTGTGTCCAGAAGGTTTGTTCAAGCTATGGGAATTGTTGTTACTTCAACTAGAACCTTCGATGTTAGGCTGGGAGATGGACATCGATCCTTCTCACAAGGTGTTTGTAAGGAGATTAAACTGGAGCTGAATGGAGAGGAGTTTAGTGTCAATGCTTATGTATTTGATACAGAGGGACCTAACTTAATCTTGGGTGTTGCATGGTTAGAAACACTAGGGGTGGTGAAGGTTGATTGGAAGAGAATATACATGTCATTTGATCGAAAGGGAATAGAGGTTACCCTGCAGGGAATCAATATGCATACTTCTTCTCCTCATGCACTGCAACAGATCTTGAAACATCAAGAATTGGACGTAGAGGGGCCTTTGTGGTCCTTAAGTATCGGGAGAACTCTAACTGATGAGATGGAAGCCTTGAATGAGGGTCAAAGGGACCATTTGGGGGCTGTTTTATTCAAGTATGGGTCGGTTTTTGTTAAGTCGATTAAAATGCATATTTGTTGGACTTAATATTTATTGAATTGTGAAATTAGTGTTTAAAAATTGATAGAATTATTTGTTAAATGTTCACAGATGGTTTTCAATGCCAACAAGACGAAAAACGATCGAAAAGAGAAAAAATATGGAAGAAATCCCAAATCTGCAAAACTCCAGAATTTGTCTCCAATTAGAATACACTCGCAAAGATTTTCTGGAGTCCTTTTCAAGAAGTTTCCCACCTAAACTAGAAGAATATCTAATTGGGATAAAATCTAATCAAGATTACGAAAGGAATTCAATTGGAGAAGGAAACTCATGTGATTGCCGCAGCTTTTTATATATATGTATTGGGTTAAAGGAAAGGGGAGAGATTAGCTTAGCATTAGATTAGGTTAGGTTAGAAAAGATCATAGCACGTGTTCTCTATTTTTCCAGCAAACTACCGCATCCTTGTTTTTTGTTCTTGGGCTGATCCACGTTTCTTATTGTTTTCAACAGTACCATCGCATAATCTATTCTCCTTTGGCTGCTGCATATCGATTTTCTTCCTGTTTTTCTTTATCCAATCATCGTGTATTCTCAACTCCACGCTGCCGCACCTGTGATTTTTCCTTGGCCACGTCTCTCCATTCTTCTCCAGCATCACAGCATCGACGCACATCCTATTATCCTTGGCTGCTTTTATTTAGCTTTTCTAGTTTAATTCTTATTCATATTTCAAGTAGCTTAATTGTAGATTTAGGGATTTCTAGCTATTTCAATTTCTGATTTCCTTGTTTTTAATTTATGTATAGATTTCAATTAGGGATTTTGTTAATTTTAATAAAGACTAGTTATGGAGATAATTCTTTTTGTTATTTTCTTTGATTTCAATTTAATTATGAGTAGTTAATTTTCTTGTCTTGGTTAAGGGATCCATGTGACATGTTATTATGGTGAGATATTCTTAATCTTTTTCATGTTATTGATGAACATTGGATAATTTCGGATCTAACTTTTTAATTGGATTTGTTCGTTTCTAGGTGCGCAACTAGGAATTAATTAATTCAACTGCTAGGTTAACAAAATCTGACGTTCAATTTTGGTAACCA
>JANZLH020000038.1:1776687-1794800 GCA_026770325.2 Erythroxylum fimbriatum | reverse complement strand
ACTCAATTTTTAAACCTCTATTACGAAAGTTCGCCCTCGTTTTCTTTGACGATATGCTGATTTACAATGCAGATTGGAATCAGCACTTGGAGCATTTAAGTTGTCTGTTGCAATTGCTCAGGGATAATTAGCTAATGGCAAATCAGAAGAAGTGCATTTTTGGACAGCAATCGGTAGAGTACCTTGGCCACATTATATCTTATAAAGGGGTAGAAATGGATCCTTCGAAGATTAAGAGCATTTTGGATTGGCCCATTCCGAAGAATGTTAAAAGAGTGAGAGGGTTCCTAGGACTTACCGGATACTACCGTAAATTTGTC
The DNA here is from genome assembly GCA_026770325.2 of Erythroxylum fimbriatum. NCBI lineage: Eukaryota > Viridiplantae > Streptophyta > Magnoliopsida > Malpighiales > Erythroxylaceae > Erythroxylum > Erythroxylum fimbriatum. The sequence goes on along the minus strand of JANZLH020000038.1, from coordinate 1,794,480 downwards.
AAAGATTATGGGAAAATTGCCAAACCTCGTACGGAACTCACAAAGACAATTTTAACTGGGGAAATGCAGCTCATGAAGCATTTGAAGATCTGAAACAGAAGATGACCTCAGCTCCAGTCCTAGCCTTACCCGATTTCTCCAAAGAGTTTTCCCTTGAGTGTGATGCTTCAGGAAGAGGGTTAGGTGCAGTCCTCATCCAAGAAGTTCATCCATTGCCATTGGCATTTCTCAGCAAAGCCTTGGCTGAATCAACCTACTCCAAATCAGTGTATGAGAAAGACGTGATGGCAATGGTGATGGCTATCCAACATTGGAAACACTTTCTAATTGGAAGGCATTTCAAGGTCTATACTGCCCATAGAAGTTTGAAGCATTTATTGGATCAACGCATTCCTTCTATAGATCAACAATGTTAGCAAGCAAAGTTGTTGGGGCTGGATTTCGAAGTCATCTATAAACCGGGGAAGCAAAATGGGACAGCAGACGCTCTATCAAGGGTTGAAGGTGACAAATTACTGTTCTTAGCGATTTCAGCTCTATTTTGGCTTGAAATGGATGTAGTAAGACAGGAGCTCAAGGAGGATTCCAAGCTAAACTCACTTATGACGACACTCAAAGAAGATCCTACTTCTAAGCCTGATTTCCACATCAGGGAAGGTTTACTGTTGTACAAAAACATATTGGTCCTCTCATCAACTTCGGTGTTAATTCCTCAATTTCTACATGAGTATCATGCCTCACATTCGGGAGGACATTCTGGTTTCCTCAAGACTTACAAAAGGTTAGCTTCTGGACTATTTTGGTTGGGAATGAAATCCTCCATTCAATAGATTGTGCGAATGTGTAATCTGTCAGAAAAATAAGTATATGGCAATGTCTCTAACTGGTTTATTGCAGCCCTTACCTATTCCTCAATTGATTTGGGAGAAGTTTCAATGGATTTCATCACAGGGCTTCCCAAGTCTCATGGTTATGAAGTTATATTTGTGGTAATTGATTGTTTATCTAAGTACGCCCATTTTTCACTCCTTAAACGTGGCTGAAACATTTATCCGAGAGGTAGTGAGACTACATGGAGTTCCTAGCTCCATCCTTAGTGATCGAGACCCACTCTTCGCTAGCAATTTTTGAAAGGAGTTGTTCAGGTTACAAGGGACAGCATTGAAGATGAGTTCCTCTTACCATCCACAAACAGATGGACAAACCGAAGTGATTAATAGGTGCCTAGAAACCTATCTTTGTTGCTTCACCTCCGAGCAACCTAAAAACGAGTCTATTTGGTTAGCATGGGTTGAGCATTGGTATAATACCAACCACCACATTTCGACAGGGCGAACTCCTTTTGAGGTTGTCTATGGCCGTCTTCCACCTACCATATTGCACTTCTCTCAAGGTGAAACTCAAGTGGAATCCGTAGCTTTAGCCTTGGTTAATAGAGATGAAGCTTTACGTCAACTCCAACACAACTTAGTGAGAGCACAGTCGGTGATGAAGAAAGCAGCCGATAGTCACCGAAGGGAGGTACATTTTCAGGTAGGTGACTTAGTCTTTGTGAAGCTACGACCACATAGACAGCTTACGGTGGCAAGGAGAATTTGTCCAAAGTTATCAGCGAGATATTATGGACCTTTCAAGATCATTGGGAAGGTGGGACAGGTTACCTATAGACTACAACTCCCTTCTTCATCCAAGGTCCATCCGATTTTCCATGTTTCTCAACTGAAGAAAGCCTTGGGCAACCATTCGGTGGAGCACAGCCTACCTCAAGGACTAGAAATGGACCAGGGAGATTTGGCTGAACCTGAAGCGATTTTAGCTTCTCGCTTGTACTTGGGAGCATTATCCAGTGGCTTGTTCGTTGGCGAGACAAACCAGCAGAAGAAGCAACTTGGGAAGATGCCGAATTCATCAAAGGACAATTCCCTTCCATTCACCTTGAGGACAAGGTGCCTCTTGAGGAGGAGGGAATTATTAGCATTCCTCCTAGTATTCAGCCTGCTAGTGTTAGTAGTGTTAGTATACAACACACTAAGCCCATCCAGACCTACATCTGTAGGGGTAAGATGGGGAAGGGGGCAAATGCCACATAGGCAGGTTGTTAGGAGTTAGTTATGGAGAGAGATTGTGAAGGAATGTAGGGAATATAGAGGAATCTGATAGAGAGACGAGGGATTACCATTCATATTCCAGAAATATAGATATTGTATTGGCCTAGAAGCTATCTTCCAGGAGGTCTACTGCTGCTGTATCCTACTTCTACGTAAATAATACAATCTCTACTGATATTCCTATCAACAGGTACCTATTTTAAGTATCATGGGAATGTCAAGATCATAGCAAGTATCAAGAATAGGAACAGTATTGGATGGTAGAGGGTTTAGAGGACCTTGCACGTCTACAGGCTCATCATTCGGGATGTCTGATTGATGTTGTCCCTTGAGAACAATAGCCTCTCTACCATTTTGATGATTCTTCCTCCTTGTGTAAACTCTAAACTTTACGTTCATGTCCTTTAGAATCATCTAGTAGTTTTTCTCCTCTTGTCGAATTTTCAGCATTTTCTAGCTCTATAATATTAGGAACAGCTAGCTTTTGTAGATTTTTAGGGGAGTCTACAGTTTTAGGCAAGGGAGTGGGATTAACTTCCACAAAAATTTTCTTCGCTTTGTTTCTCCCCCTGAGAAAATTTTCCTTAAGACAAGGTTGATTTTCAAGGAAGGAGACATCCAAAGTGACAAATATTTTTCGAGTTCTAGGATTAAAACATTTATACCCTTGTTTGTTTGGGCCATAGCCAAACACATTTTTCCACCCTGGGATCTAGTGTGGACCGCCCCTAGTAGGTAAATGGACATAAAGCAGTATACCCAAAAACTCCTAGTGGTAAATTGGAATAGATTCAAGCTTCAGGAAAAAATTTTAAAGCACTCAAGGGGTGGTGTACCATAGTTAAGAACTAGAGTAGGCATCCTATTTATCAACTAGGATTATGTTAAAATAGCTCCCCCTTAAAGAAATTTGGGAACATTTTTAGAAACATAATGGCACGAGACACTTCTAGCAAATGTTTGTTTTTCCTTTTAGCATTTCAACAATCCCATTTTGTTAAGGAGTATCAACACAAGTAGATTGATGTTGAATACCCTTTTGCTTTAAAACATCGTCACGAATCTTATTAAAATATTAAGTGCCATTTTTAGTGTGGAGAATGCCAATTTTTTGTTGAAATTAATTTTCAATCATTGTATAAAAATTTTTAAATAAGATTTCAACTTTTGATTTTACACTTATCAAGTAAACCCAACATAGACGAGTATGATCATCAATAATGTCACAAACCATTTTCTTCCTTAAACCATGTTAATCTACAAAGGACCCCAAACATCATTATGGATAAGATAAAATGGTTTTGAAGGTTTATAAGGTTGTGAGGGATAAAAGGACTTATGACTTTTTGACAAAAATGCAACTTCACAATGAAATGTTGAACAATCCAATCCTCGAAATAACATAGGAAAAAGTCTTTTCAAATACAGAAAACTAAGATGTTCTAACCTATAGTGCCAAAGCATAATTTGATCCTTGATAGAAAGAGAACTAATACTACTCAAGCTCCGAGATTTTTTACCCTTGGAATCTTCATCATCAAAATAGTAGAGACCATCTATCATCCTAGCACTGTCAATCATCCTCCCCGAACTCTAGTCCTAAAACACACAATGAGAGTCAAAGAAAATAACCCAGCAGTTAGAATCTTTAGACAATTTACTAACAGATAGGAGATGACAAGTTTAGGTACATGGAGAATAGATTTAAGGGACAAGGTAGTAGATAAGGTTACCAAACCTTTACCGACAATAGGAGAATATGATTTATCTGCTATACGGACTTTTTCATAACTAGAGCAAGGGTTGTAAGTATGAAACAAATTTGAAAGACTTGTCATATGATCTGAGGCTCCTTAATCAATGATCCAAAGAGCAGAAAAAGAATGACATACTAGGGTATTAGGATTACTACCTGAATATGCCAAAGAAGTATTAAGTGCACCCGACAATCCAGAATTAGATTTCAGCAACTTTAGGATGTGATCTAGTTGCCCTTTGCTAAAAGGGGCAGTCTCGGCTTCATGAGCAAAGGCTGACCGACCCCTGCTCTCATTTTTCCCCTTCTAATTTGTTGATTTTCCATGCAACTTCCAGCATGGTTTCACATGTGTGCTTTGGCTTATTGCAATATTCACACCAAAAACGGGGTTTTTGCTCCAATTTCCCCTGGACCATTCGGCTAGCACAAACCTTTGCAGCAAGGTCAGAATTCTCCATTGTTCTATCAGGTTTTTTCTTCCCTAACATAACAAGCCCGCGGCTTTCTTCCCTCCGAACTTCAGAAAACACTTCTCCAATGGAAGGAAGGGGCTCTCTACCAATAATTTTGCCTCCAACTTCATCAAATTCAACATTTAGTCCAACAAGAAATTTAAATATACGATTATCCTCCACCTTTTTCTTATAGTGGTGGTAATCTTCTGACAATTTTGACTCATAAGCATCACTGAATAAGTCTAAATTCTGACACAAACGTTTCAAAGTATTAAGTATTTGGTAACACTTTTCCTCACCTTGGCAGGTTTCTCCAAGTTTCAGTGTCAACTTAGACACTTGAGACTGATTGCCCAAGTCTGAATACATGAGATTGATGTTGTCCCATAGCTCCTTGGTAGTGTGGTAACATATATAATTGGAGCCGATTTCCTCCTCCATAGAATTTACCAACCAAGTCATCACCATGGAATTTTCAGCATCCCAAGTGGAGTAACCTGGATCCTCAGGGGCAGGTTCCCTCTTTTCTCCTGTCAAGTAGCCAATTTTCCCTCTCCCTCGAATAAATATCCGCACTGATTGAGACTAGCGCAAAAAATTCTCTCCATTGAGCCGTATAGTTGTAATTTGGATGGAAGGAAAATCTAAAGTAGGTAGATAGGAGGTATTGGTTCTTTTGGTGGGGCTGTGAATTTCAGAAGAGTTTGGTTGATTGGTAGAGATGGTGGTGGATTCTGATATGTAATCAGACATGATTATGGACAATTAGGGTTGACAAATGGCTAGGGTTTAATTTCTACCTACAGCTCTGATACCATGTGGAAGAAAGTGTGATTTCAAAATATTTTCCTCTATTTAAGTTACATATAAATAAGAGTACAATAGTATCTATACTAGGAAAGAATTCTATACAAATCAAATATCCTAATTTATTTACTTTGACTAAATCTCCCCTAATTCTCTCCCAATCTGTTAGGAACAGATTTCCTCCTAATTAGCAACCCCTTGATTCTGTTGCCGCTAATTTCTCCTTCCCAACAAAAAAAAAAATATTTTTCCCCTTAAAAGTACTTTTGGAATCATTACAAACTTAAAATGATTACATTCAAATAGTAGTCAAACACATGAAAATGACTAGATTTCGTAATTACTCATAGCTTGGCATTGAGAAATGTAAAGCAGTGAAATTGCAACCAGTTTCTGCATAAGAAGATGATACAAAGTGAATCATAATCATTTGATGTTGGAAACAAAAATCTATTTGGAGTCCAAAAAATCCATCAATAGAATCCGTCATCTGGTTGAAATGCTTGCAATACTAGAGTCCATGTGTAATGCAAAAAGATGAGAATAAAAAGCAAAAGTATTCTAGGTGTGATTCAATTTAAACTACTCAATTGGAAGTAATGGAATTAGGAGAAGGTATTCTTTTTCCAATAGAAAAGAAATTATATAGGACAAAGCAACAAGCCTTCTATATTGGAAGACACCAAAAACAAACCAAGCCTTCAACACTTCTAAGTATTTCATATGGTCCACAACAAATTGGAAAAGTTGGCAAAGAAAAGGACAATTGAAGCAAAAGCATGGAATTGTTATTTTAGCTCTATATTGAATTTTGCGTTAAAGAATGTTAGGGCTTCAAAAAATCAGCACTCCAAATCTCATCCCCACTCCCTAAAAAGGAAGGAAAATATTGATAAGGAAGCAAAACAAGAGCAGCAAACAAGCAATAGTCTCCACCTGAAAATGAAAAAACAAACCACAAATCAGAGGCTTTTAACTTACTGGAATACGAAGTATGGGAGCTCCATCAAAATAGGAAGAGAAAAGTTCTGCATCGAGTGTTGCACTCATTAGAATCACCCTCAATTCTGGTCGATGAGGAAGAATTTCTTTAAGAACAATAAGAAGAAAATCTGCCATCAAAACATCAACTATGAGCAAATCTATTTCCAACATTCCCAATCAAAACATAAAAGGAACAATCATTACCTTCACTCATTCCACGTTCATGAATCTCATCCACAATAACATGAGTTACACCTTTCAAATTTTTATCAAAGAGCAACCTTCTTAACAAGATTCCAGTAGTGCAAAAAAGAAGGTGGGTCTCCCTTCCCTTGATACCCTCAAGTCTAACCTTATATCCAACCTATTAGGCAAGCCAATACACAAATACAATTCAATTTTGTAGAAAATGTAAAAATATCCAAGAGTGGATGTTGTGCCAAAGCACAGACAGAAATGCATAATAAAAACTTACACATTGACCCAATTTTTCCCCCCTTTCCAAAGCAACTCTTTCAGAAACTGTCATGGCTGATATTCGTCTTGGTTGTGTACATATAATACTACAAACAGCTCCACAAATGGATTCTATCTCAGATTCTAATATGAATTGTGGAATTTGGGTTGTCTTGCCACATCCAGTTTCACCTAAGATGATAAGAACCTGTAAAAGGTAAAAATTTGGACATTAAAAACCACAAAGTATCATAAAGGAAATCAAAAACAGGTAAAATGGCACCTTTATGCACATGATCCTGCCACCAATTCACATCTAAAATTACAACATAATGTCCACAAGCAAAAGGGATGCCTGTGTCATAAAAGTTCAAGTACAAGCATCTGATTTAAAAAGGGTCACATGTCAAAAAAGTACATGGTTGCCTTCATGAATTTGGGCCAACAAATACATTGCAGAAGCATATAAAACACGAAGGACCTCATGATCATGTTGATTGAACACCACAAAAACAACCAAGTTGGAGTAAAAAGATGTACAAGTATCCCTGATTCAATTCATTTGTTTATTGTTCTAGCAAAGTTCTACAACTATATATGGTAGGTCCACTTATCCTAGCATCTTTTCCTCCAAATATCCCTTGAGAAAGTTACTGTTGTCACTACACCAAAAAGCATATATGTTGCTACCACAAGAAATCAAAACTTAAGTTCTCTAAAATGGGCAATACTAGAGTGTTTTTAAAATTTTAGTTTGAATTTTGATGTATACATTATTACATAAGACAACATTTTGTAATGTATCAACAGATAGAAGCTTTGCTATATTTAGTATCCCCTTTCTGTGTCAGTCATATCCAACTGATGAAATGCATTATTCTAAGCTGGAGCAAATCATTAGTTCTACTTAATGGACAAAAGAAAAATTATATATCTCTATAATATGAATCATTTTTAACATTTGTTTTTCTTATCTTACGAATTTTTCATACCATGTAACTCATTTGAGCCATTTACCTTGATAGAAGGTACAACCTTGGTCTACAAACCCTTTTCTTTTTTCATTTTTCTTCTGAAACTCACTATTGCAAGTTTATAAAGTTATCATTTAAGTATAATTACAACAACTCCCATTCTTGTTAAAATGAATGCAACATAACAATATTAGTAACAAAGAATACTATCAGTTAAAAGGTTTAGTAAGAAAATAGTGGATAGAGCATATCATTAGCAGAAGACACATTAATAGTATGTGTAAGAGCTACTTCTATGTGATGGTATCTTTTTGGAAAGTTTGAAATAATTCGAGCCCCTATATTATAAGGAGTCCTATCATATTGTCCTAAGAAGTAATATTTTCTATTATAATTCGAAGAATATAATAATTTGAGAGGATCCTCTTAAAAGATACTCATATTTGCGTGTATATGACTGATATATATATAATTCGTAAAATTAGGAAATATGACTGATATTAGGCTACTAGAATATTAAGTTTCATGTTTGTATTTCAGCTTGGAATGCCCGAATTTCAGATATGGTATGGCTGAATTTTTAGTGCTTGATTACTGGAAATTTAGGCTTGGATTTCAAGGTTTAATATGGTGGAAGTTAGAGTTTGGGTTTCTAGAACTGTAGGTTAGAATTTCTAGAATTAGTGATGAACACAAATAATGAAGCGTAGGCATCTAACAATCACTCCTGGGGTCTATGAATCACTTTTAGAAAAAAGCATCATACTTTCTAATTGAAAACTCAAATTTGTAGAAAAAATTCAGGATATGTTGTTATAAAGAGCTGAGTATACACATATTTCTAGAAAAGTTCTTAAAACCCTTATTATAATAGCAAAGGGTTCCTAACAAATTTATATCCTATTGTAATAAAAATTCTATAAGTCCTAAATAAGAAGGATAACATATCTAAACTAGAATAACATATTTAACTTACGACTACTTCCTATCTAATAAAGAAACCTAGTATAATCCAAATTTTAATTATTGTCTTTGCTGTCAACTCAATTCTAAACTTTTATCCTACCAAATCAAAGCTTGTGGTTGACTAATTTTTTTCTTTTATTTTTTTATAGACTTTAAACTCTTCTGCATCAATTATCGCCGGTTTGCCTGAAGTTGCCCTCAACTTAGAATGTGACAAATACTGATCATATAATTCTGGATTCAACTTCTAAAATTTAGATTTTAAAATTCACATAGTGTCAGAAATTGGATCAACAAACAGATGGGGCATGATTCTCGGGTGGAGTATAAGGCTACCGTAATGAATAAAGCTACAAATGTCTTATCTAGAAGAGACAAGGACTCTCCATAACTTATGACAGTCTCTTTCCCTCAAGTTGAAATCTTTAATGTCATTCGGCAAGAAACAATAGCTTCCCAACAATTGTCACAACTGGAGCAACGCATTCAACAAGGGGTGTTGGGATCAAATTAGGTTGTACAAGATGGGCTAATTCTCTTCAAAGGAAAGGTACATCTCCTACCCACCTCTTTATTTATCCCCACTGTTATTTCGACTATCCACGATATGATACATGAAGGTGGGCAAAAGACCCAACAACAACTTCAACATGATTTTTATTAAAAGGTTATGAAGCTCGTTCCATTAGAATTTGCGCATACTTGTTTAGTGTGTCAGTACCACAAATGGCAAAATGTGCAACTACAAGACTACTTCAACCTCTCTAGTTCAACAACAGATTTGGCTAATATCTCCATGGACTTTATGGAGGGGCTACCCAAGGGTTAGGGTAAATTAGTTCTTATAGTGGTGGTTGACAGACTTTCAAAGTATTCTCACTTTTTACCTTTGGCTCATCTATTTACTGCTATATTTGTCACTATTGTTTTCTCTGCAGTGGTGTTTAGACTTAATGACCTAACTAAATCAATAGTCTCAGAACGAGAAAAGTGTTTCCTTAGTATGCTATGGAAGGAGTTATTCCACTTCAGTGGTTCCAAGCTAGCCTTCTCTTCAACTTACCATGCTTCGTATGATGATCAGACACAAGTTGTCAATCGCACCATAGAGATGTAATTATAGTGCCTCACTCCCTTTCTGAGTTGGTCTATGCCAAGGAGCCTCAATTGCTCTCTTATTTAGCAGGTTCTGCACGAATTAAAGAAATTGATAAAGCTCTCTAAGAGAGGGTTGTCATACTCCAAGCTACTCGTCATAGGCTCTCACAAGCCCAAAAAAAGGATGAAGAACACTTGTGATTTGAGGCATAGAGAGTTGAGTTTTGCAATTAGAGATTGGGTATGGCTGCGACTTCAACCATACCGTCATTTAACAGTAGCCAAATGGAAGCATCATAGACTTCTCCCAAAGTAATTTGGCCCTTCCAAGGACATGGCCAAAGCAGGACATGTTGCTTACAAGCTTAAGTTGTCTACGGAAAGTAGAATACATGATATGTTCCATATGTCTCTCCTACAAAAATATAAAGGACCCCAACTAGTTGTTGTAAGAGAGTTATCACCAGTGTGCAAGAACAAAGCCTTACCAACTCCTCAGGCTATTTTACGCAGTAGGTTCAACCAAAGCAAAGGGAGTTGTCAGTGCAATGGGCAGGGTTTCCTCAAGAAAATGTAACATGGGAACCAATTGAACACTTCCAAGAAGCTTATCCAAAGTTTGAGCTTGAGGAAAAGCTCAAAGTCGAAAGGGAAAGTGACGATGTGGATGCTTTTATTGGACGACAATATCAAAGAAGGAAGGCAGCAGATGCAGCCTAGCTTACCTAATTAGAGATTTATTTTGTTTCCTTTAATTATTATAAACTTTCTATTCATTATAATCCTTTATTTAGTCAAGATACTATAATCTATTATCTCTTTCCTTTATTAGTTAAGATCCTATATTTTAGGATCTCTTTCTTTTGTTATTAGCAACCTCTAAAAAAGGGTCTCAATATTCAATAAAGGGAAGCAATTATTCTCTCAGCAAGTTAACATTCGAGGGGGCTCTATCAAGAACAAGTATGCTTCTCCAAATTCATAAGTCCAAAGAAAGATTCTTCCAGGTCTAAACCTATGATTAGATATCATGCTAAGGCTAACAACAAAATCCTCACCATCACCACATCCCATTCATTGATTTCAACTTATTGACAATGTTGATCAACATGTTCTTTATAAGTCAAGTTGTTTGTCGTTATCTTTCGTCGTACCTCATCAAAGATGTCCATCATGTGTTATGCAAAACCTTCACCTTCAACAATAACTCATGTTGTCCTTGGTAAAGGAACCAAATCAGTGGGGTTCCTTGGTTAAACTTCCAAAAATATCTGAAACGCTTTTACTAGTTGACCTATTTATAGAACTATTACATACAAATTTTTATTCACTACCTCTATTCACATTATCTCCAACGAAATATCATAACAAGTCCCCCCAAACTTTTATTCACTACCTCTATTTGTCCAACAATTTGGGGATGGAAAGAACTTAAAAATTGAAGCTTAGTGTTTGACCTATTTATAGAACTATTATATACAAATTATGCCATATGAAGAATTAAGTCTCAATTATTCACATTGTCTCCAACCAAACATCTTAACAAGTCCCCCAAACTTTTATTCACCACCTCTATTTGTCCAACAGTTTAGGGATGGAAAGAGCTTAAAAATTGAAGCTTAGTGTTTAAAGAATCAAGAATTCCAAAACTAACTCATAAACTTCACATTACAATCAAAGCCGATAGTTGAACGTAATTCATGGAGATGTACCTCTTTAAAAAAAAGTTTAGCAATGTGGGTAACATCCTAAGTCTTGACCACTATACTCGCAAATAGTTTAATAAAAAAAACCACATGGCTTCTCTACTACTTAAGCAATAAGAACATACATATTGTTGCTTCTTTTAGTCAAGTCCACTAATTTTAATTCATTACTGAATTTTGACTTTGCAAGTACACTCATAGCTTCTCATTTATTCCTATGTTGTGTTAATCTCACATCTTCATTCAAATCTACTTCTTCATCACTCATTGCAATAATCTTCATTAACAATAGCAAGGATATCATCAAGTTTTGAGCAAACAAGCTCCGAAACTGAAAGTAGTTGCCAGTTAATCTTTTCATCTCCCTATTCTGTTATTTTAGCATGCTATCATATTCTTTCAGCCTAATGGCCTGCTATTTCAATCTTTTATTCATGTGTTTTGATTTGCTGTTCAAGGGTTTCAATCTATTGTTCAAGCATTCCAGCTTGCTATTTAAGAGTTTCAACTTGTTGCTCAGTTGTTTCAACTTTAGGTTACGCCAAAGAATTCACTTGTTATGTTTTTCATTATCTTTAACGCTTTGGTCATCTCCCACTGTCAAATTCTCCATATATGGTCATCTTTCTTAACTCTCCATGTTATCAAGCATTTGAAAACCTTCTACATGAAGGCTTGAAGATTCTAATTGATCAGTTGAAGGAGAGGTGTTGAAACTTCCTCTAAGGTAGTACTTCTTAAATTTGAGGAATCACAATCAAAATATGATTCAGCAAAGATTTTACCTTGCATTAGGTGCTGTTGATCAATATCAATTCCTTCATCTTGCTTATTATCATCTTCTCCATGTTTAGCATCAAGTGTAGGTTGTTGGTTTGCATAATTTTTTCTTGTGGGAGTTTTCATTTATACAAAACGCATGTTAAGGCTGTCCAACCTCTCCAAAAACTATTGAACATACTTCCTTATGGGAGTTGATACATGTAATTTGGCTTTTGGAGGACATTGTGATCGAAGATCTTTGATGTCCAATTTTTTCATAATTCTCAATACCATTTCACCTCACTCTTGGTCACTAAGTATTTTTCTATACACCCTTGCACTACATGTCGCCATTGTGAAGCAAGGCTCTAATACCAAATTGATGCAGGACAAATAGAAAAAGTATAAACTACTAGTTAAAACTAGCAAATTAAGAATTATGGCTGATATTAGGATGCTGGAATATCAAATTTTAGGTCTTAATTTTGGCTTAGAATGCTGGAATTTTAGATATGGTATAACTAAGTTTTTAGGATTTGATTGTTGAAAATTTAGGCTAGGATTTCAGACTTTAATATGGCTAGAATTTAGGGCTTTTGTTGCTAGTAGGTTAAAATTGTTGGAATTTAGGGACTAACACAAATAATGGAAGGTAAGAATTTAGGAATCACTCTTAGGGTCTAAGAATCACTCTTAGAAGAGAGCATCATACTTTCTAGCTGAAAACTCAAATTTGTAGAAAAAATTTGGGATATGCTGTTATTGAGAGGCTGAGTATACACATATCTATATAAAGGCCTCAGTTATTATCAAGCCCTTAGTTAACTATTCTCTGAATTTCACAGCTCTCAATTTCAACACATTTTATTTGTTTCCTTCCGTTTCTTTTCAAGAAGAAACTTCTAATTTTCAAGTTTTTATTCATTGGTCCATGTTGTACAAACTTACAATGAATAAGAAAATGAATAATGCAGGGCCAAATCAACCTTTGCAACAAAAAATTTGTCATTCAATCATATGATATGATTTTATTATACTAGTAGCATTTTTTTAGTATTACAAAAAGAAAAACTCTTTAGCAATTACATAATGAATACAATTCATACAATAAATATCCAATAATTTCAATAATTGACCTCAAATGTAAAAATTAATGAAAATGAGTGCTGTGTTGAATTTATGCAATGTGGATTTTTTGTTCATTCCAAATTAAGACAAATGCTAACGGAATTCAGTAAAGAATATCTCTACCGTAGTTAGTACCATAAAAAATTAGTTTCTACTCGAAAAATTAACCATTGCAGTATTTTCATAATTTATTTGCAATAGAAAGACATTTAGAAACTAAAAAATGTTCTTCTATTAATTTTTTATGGTTCTAACTACAGTAGAGATATTCTTCACTAAATTCCGTTAGCATTTGTCTTAATTTCTACTCAAAAAATTAACCATTGCAGTTTTGTCATAATTTATTTGCAATAGAAAGACATTTAATTAGAGTAAATATTGCATTACAAACTAATGGTAAGTGATACCACCAAATGATTATATTGGTAAACTTTAATTTCATGTCCCCAAAGTTAATGAGATAAGTTCCACACAAGTGAGCATCAATAATAAGTAGAAGACATGTCAAAATTTTACAAACCTGATTTTGGGAAATGGTTTTCAATATTGCATCCTTCTCTTTGTAAGCTGGGAGACCTCTTCGAAAATCTAGCATTTTTCTACCTTCTGGACATTCCTAAATGAAATTAATAAGGAACATGATTATATGTTTGTTATAGCTCTAAAAACATAAACAGAATAGTAAAGGACTATCAAGATCTATATGCCCAGAAGTAAACTCTTAAACTCTTCAAAATCTCAAAAATAAAAGTTAATTACGCATAATAACTACTGATATCCTATCTAAAATCCTTCACGTGTACATACTTGTGGAAGAAAATGTCAAACCTTCCCCATTTGTCTAAACAATCACAAAGAAAAAGCAACTTATGACTCAACTAATAATCTTTGAAAAGAACATGATTTTGCAAAATCCAATAAGCAGGTACAATTAAGTTAAATATTCAAGTTATAAGTGCTTCGTGGCAAAGGAAACATACTCCAAACTTGTTAGTAACCACTTGCTAGCAACTAAGCAAAGACAATCAAGAAATTCCTTCCTTCAATAAACTAAATAGTTAAAAGTGTATTGGGCAATGATAAGTCCCATGTTAATTTCTATAACTTTTCCGTTCTCCTATTTCCACTAGTTAACCTTAACAAGTAACTTCTACCAGTTAAGTCTAAAAAATAACTGCCTTAAGTTAACAGAAATAAAAAATATACCCCCAATTAACAAGATAAAAATACGAATTACCTAGCAGGCCCAACATGACTATGATTTAGCAACAAAATGGGAATATAGAAAGATCATCCCAATAGCATCTCAAGGAGGTGATATGATGAAGTAAAGGTTTTAAAATTATATAACCAGTTAATTGACAACCTTGATTGTCCACCATTACAAGGCTAAAGCATGACTAAAACAGTTGTTTCAACATGAAATCTAAGTTTATATGTCATAATACACAATAAGTTCTTAATATAAGTATGCCACCCACCACAACCATTTGTTTGTCTTCTTCCTAGTAAAACTATTTCATATGAATTAAAATTTATTTATATTTCCTAATCAAGAACTCATAAAATGCAACAAAGAACTAGGTTTTTGATTTAGGTTGTTTGAAAGGAACATTTTGACATATCTAGAAATGGACTACATGCAATTAGTCCCTGAATTGAACAATGTGTTCAAGGTAATCTTTGTATATTGCATATCACCTAGAGTGTCCTGTCATATAATGAAAAAAGTTAATTTTATCAAATACACATCCTAATATCAATATCTAGTTGAACATGAAATTTCTTGGTCCTATTTATGGCATTTTCCATTAAGAAACAATGCAATAGAACTAAAGAAGCTTTCAGGTAGACTAATTGTACCGAGTGGTTAGTGACTTATATCACCAAATAAAAGAAACATAATAATTGAAAGTAAACATTGATATAGTCAAGAAACAAATTATAATTCCTATTAGTTCGAACAAACGAACCTGCCAAGCGCGTTGCTGATCACGCAGTTGCAAACTTCGATAACGCAAAATTTTGTCCATGGCCGACTTACTCGAAGCTAAAAGTTCTGGTTGTTCAAATAGCCCTTCATCATTTGCAAGACTACTACTACTGCTAGATCTAGAAAACATATTATCTGGTAAAATTTCCTTATGCCTGGACTTTTGAAAGAGGAATTCACCGAGATAGGCATCAATTCTTTTCAACAAACCCAGAGGTAGGCTCACCTATCAATTTTTAAAAGCATAATTCATGTTTGAAACTCATATATAATAAACTCATAATTCACAACAATAAATATCATTGCAAAACATGCAAAATAAAAGAAATGAAAGAATATAAGGAATGAAATTAATGGCGAAACCTCACAAAGTTAAGGTGTATTTTAGTGGAACTGGAGAGACAAAAAGATGAAGAAAAATAATAACATTATCTAAGGCTCAATCATTGAACTGTATAATTTTTGTCGCAAAACAACAATCATGTCAACGATGAATCTATAGAACAAAGAAAATAAAACTCCAATAGTACATACCTCTCGTTGTGGGCACTTATCATCCAAATCAAATCTGTAGTTTGGCAATGGAACCTTACTAAACACAACAACCTTAGCATACATATGGCTGCTAAAATAATTGTAGTCAGAATAATAATGGGAGCAATAGCTCTAAACCATCTAAGATAGCCAAAATAAAGTACCTATACAAACCCATTCTTCTTGCCAAAGCTGCTATTTGTTCATAATCACGTCTGTCCTTTCTCTCCCTAGAGACAAGCTCTTGCTTCTCCTTGTCACGCAATAGCATTATTAATTTTCGTTTCCAATCCTCAATGTTATCAGGAAGGGTAGTACACTGACAAGCAACAATTAAAGAAATGCATGATAACAAAAGACAAGGATAAACTAAAGCCAAGTGTTTTTTATTAGAAAACTAGGGGCATATATTGATATCATATAAAATTATTTTGCAAAAATATTAAAATTTTACAATCTATAGAAAAGAAACAACATTTCTTTCGTGATCATAGGATAAACTACTAAACAATGTTTCATAAAAGTCCAATAACCTATGGGACAGAACGTTGCGCATGGCGAATATAGCAATTTAGTTAGTAACCATAGACAAGTAGTGTCCTAATTGAATGTATATTAACTAAGCTCTTGTCTTTCCCATATGAAAGGGAAAGAACACTTGCCAACCTTTTATTCAATAAGCGTCAAAAAAGGAACAATGTTGCACATAAATCACTACGGACCACAATATCAAAATTGAAATGTCCATGCCCACTGATCAGCTACAATTTTATTCTTTTAGCAACTCTTTTAAATACCAAAAAGACTTCGCACTTTCAACCCCTATTTGTTGATAACCATTCAGACAGCAATTCTCCTGGAAAATATTGCTCAAATAGTAACAAGAGCTAAATCCAAGCACATCAGATAATAAAACTTAAACTACCAGTTGGCACCTAAAGTTAATAGAAAACTACAATATGAACCAAAGCAAGGCGCAAATAAGATCGAAGTCCAAAAGTAAATACACACAGTCTGAAGCAGCAAGGACTCAATCTCGCGATCAGAGCCTTCCTCTGAGACTCCGTCATCATACGCAGAAACGAACTTCTGTGTTCGTGAAACTTTGCTGTTAACATCAGCAACACCACCATTCCCCTTCTGCTGTTGTTTTGGATCCGCATATGGCCTAGAAGGACTTTTTTTAGGGTTTAAAACTACACTCTGATTGTCGAGACATTTGGAGTCAACTGGAGAAGAACCAAGAGCAGGAACAGAAGCTGACGAAGAGTTACAATTTGGCACCGAAATACCGGAGCGCAGGCGCTGGTGAGGGGGAATATAGACGGAACCGTAAGACTTAGGCGGCCGGTCCTTCATCGGAAAGGAGGAAGAAGAGGAGGAGAGGGAATCAGAGAGTGATGATCTAAGAGTGTTGAGGTGCAGGGAGGAGGAAGATAGAAGGGGGAGAGAGGAGAGCATGCAAACGATGGTTGTCACGGCTGCTATATACGGGTCTAATTTCGGCTTTGGGTTCGGATTCTGATTCTTGTTGTTCTGTAGCTTGGTAAACTGAGAAAGTCAGGCGTGGGGAGTTAGGAGCTGAGTGCTTTCGGTGTATTCAAATGGCGTCTTGTTGATGTGTGACTGTACTGTACACGGCAACACCGAAAGTCTCTCTTCTTTTTTTAGAAAATAAAGATTGAATTGAAGAAAAAAGATAGAATTCCCGGAGATGAAGCTGCCAAATAAACAAGTAATACGTTAAAGAAGAGAATCAGAGAGAAGCAGGAAATTGGCTCCTATTGCACCTCCCACTACTTACTGTACCTCCCACTGCTTACTGTCTTGACGCCCCCGCTGCCACCATCTTTTACGTTGTGTTTGGTTGCTATCTTCGGTAATTGGAGACGAAACGGAATAAAAATTTAGAGACGAAACGGAACAAAAATTACAGCCTGTATGGTTGTTGTCTCCGGTAGCTGAAGACGGAACAGAACTGAATCCCCGGAGACGGAACGAAACAAAAAATGGAGACAGTGAACTGTTTGGTTATGGTGGACAGAACAGAGAAAATTGTCTCC
>JANZLH020000038.1:1724215-1735773 GCA_026770325.2 Erythroxylum fimbriatum | reverse complement strand
TGCAGCTTTATTAAGTAAGTCCTCAAGGGATGTGGCTCGATGGTTGAGAGCGGGGCTTGGCTTCGGTTAGGTCCCAGGTTCGATTTCATACTAGCTCCTCTTGTAAGAGCCTGGGACAGCCGAGATTTTAGCTGTAGGTGGAGAACTAGTTGGGCCCTCGATGATGAGATGCGCCCGCTTGGCCCGC
The DNA here is from genome assembly GCA_026770325.2 of Erythroxylum fimbriatum. Taxonomy (NCBI): domain Eukaryota; kingdom Viridiplantae; phylum Streptophyta; class Magnoliopsida; order Malpighiales; family Erythroxylaceae; genus Erythroxylum; species Erythroxylum fimbriatum. The sequence continues at coordinate 1,735,586 of JANZLH020000038.1, read as the reverse complement.
CTATGGGGTGGTGCGCCAGTTGGGCCCTCGAAGAGGTGTGCCTGCTTGGCCCGCCTACGGGGTTCCTCGAATCCAAAAAAAAATTTATGAAGTAAACAAGGCTTCCTATTCTTCAACTCTACAGACTTCACTACCAATCTTCTGCTTAGAATCAGCTAATCAATTAGGCTTCCTTGATCAAGTAAAGAAGTTTTTGAAGATTACAAACTATTTTTTGTAGCTTTATATGGCCTAGTTTAGGTTACTTAGCAAGAGAGCGGTAATAGAAGTTTCAAGGGTAAGTGTTAAGACTCCAGTTCCTTTTTTTATAGCAACACTTTAATTTGAAAAACAGAAATAATGGTGACACGACTAAACACCAACAAAATTAGGTCAGAAGTAGCTCAAAGATGGAATTTCTAATTACCACCAATCGCATGAAGATAATATGATTCTAGATCCAATGCATGGTTGGACTATAAAAGCACAATTTTGGCCTGGGGGCAACCATTATGAAGATCAATTAGGGACGATATTGACTCGTTAACTTGCTACTAGAGCTCTTGGAGATGTTTACAAAGAATAAGATATAGGGGACAACAATGCTCTGATGTATAAATTTAGTACCTTAGAGCACTAAGTAGGCTTAATCTTGTTAGTAACTTGAAGAGATCTTATTGGTTTTATTCTAGGATACTTGCGAGATTGATCATTCCTGACTTTGTTTATAATGAACCTCTAATTCTTTTTTACATCTTAATTTTGTTTCATTCTTAAAAAAAAAAGTGTTATTGAATGAATCGTTTAATGCTTATAACAAAATAAAAGTTTAACAAGTTTCATTAATCAAGAATGTATTACATAAAGTTTTTTGGCTAAATAAGACTAGCTTTAAAAGTAAGGCAGAGTTATATTTATAATTTTAATGAAATTATTGCTTAAAATTTATAAAAGTAATTTGTATTATAAGTCTATAAAATTTACTCTTACTAAAATTTGTATTATAATTTACACTCATTAGACTTTTTTTTAACTCCAACTTATCAAAAGATATATTCAAACTTGAGAATTATTTAGATAAATAATTAATTTTTTAATTTTTATTTAGTATCTAATTATTATTATTATTAATAAAAGTATTATTATAATACAATTATGTTTTATTTAAAAATAAAAATAAAAAATAAAAACCAAAAGAAAAGCAGAATAAAAAAGAAGGGTGGAACAAGTCAGGCAAATAACATAAAAGAGCCCATGTGATATACTTGATTATTCATCTTAGCCCTTGTTTTTAGCCAAAAAACTTTATGTATATCACAGAGGCTATTTTATGTATATCACAGGGGCTAAGATGAATAATCAAGTATATCATAAGGGCTGTTTTATGTGATTTGCCAACAAGTCGTATAAATAGGTGATTAAGTTTAAGTTTGCTTTTGAAAAATCAGTACATAAAGTAAAACTGTGGTAGTTTATCAGCGGACCGAAAAATCCCAAAAGAAAAAGAATAATATAGTCTGGGCACAACGAGAGCCAATCATTTGGCCGGTTTCAATAAAAAAGATAACGGCCGTTTTGAGGTGTGTTCGAAAGGAGCAGCAATGGGAAGTGCGAGTACTGCTTTAATCCCCCCTCTTCAGCTGCATGATGGCCTCTACAAACGCTTCTACTCTATAAGGAGCCAACAACAGCAACGTCACTTCACTTCTTTACGACTAAACACGATTAGAGGAGGATTCATATTCGGTGTTTCTCGGAGCACGAGAAGCTTCCAGAAAGTACTTCGTTTTGCCGCCGTCGATGATGACATCGACGAGAAGCAGCAAGAATCGAGTACTAGTGGCGCTGCTGCTACTGCCTCCGCGGTTGAAGATAGTTCTGGTAAGTTTGACTCTTAGCTGCTTTTCTAAATCGTCTCCTCGTGTTTTTTTTTTAATTTCTGTTTTTATTGGATTTTAAGTGTCATGGGTATTGCAGTAAAACTTCTGTGACAAAATTTGCTTTAAATTTGTTTATGTTAGTTGGACAAATTTTAAACCTGAAAGATTCGTTATCTGTATTTCAGTAATCTTCCAAATGCAGACTTTTGTTTCAGTTTTTCATGGAGAGTATTTATTGACTTGAGAAAAGAGAACGATTGGATTAAGAATAAGGCAACCAGGTTGCAATTTTCTTGATGAGAAGATGGAAACGAAGACAATGATTTTATTCAGGATAGCTGCGTAGATTTTCATAGTTTAATCAAGATTGTCATTGATCTAAAATATGCCGTTTTAGTGTAGAGAGTCGGAGAAAGTATTTTCCTTGAAGATCATAGACTCATTGATTCTTCCTCAACTAAATTGCTAAGTTAAACACAGGATGAGAAACTATCGGACAGCCTTAGGATGCACTGTTATTTGGATGTTCTCAATGCTATAAAATTGTTTGCTACAAGAATGGCATTAGCTATTGATGGGCATATCAAAAATAACATTTGGATTCTAAATAGTGGAGGTATGATGTTATGGGATGCTTGCTCAGATTTCTGGCACTAAATGCGGGTCTAACAAAAATCTAACTACTATAGCAGTGGATTTGATCAGTAGATGATGGCCTTAGTGAGAGGAAAAGATGCATGTTGTGGAACATTTTGATTTGATGTTGAACTGAATTTGCTTTTTATTGAGTTGGAGTCTTTAACTACTTTTTGAAATAAATTATAGGTTGATAGTAAATAGAGGTATGTAGGTGGACAAATGTCATATTTGCTGAATTTGTCAGTGCATTGATCTAATGCTGTGCACAGGTTTTGTTCTTAACAGTTTTACTATGAACGTAAGTAAAGAAATTGGATTTTTTGATTGGGAAGTATCATTATTTTCTCTGCTCTTCTTTGATGATTAAATTATAGCAATGTGGAACCTTGTCATTAAGGTGTGCATGTGGACTAAGTGTGCACCCAATTAAGGCCATAGCTGTTCTTGAAAATGAAGTCGTGAACTTAAGGTAACATATGAGTGAAAACGACCACCAATTTTCTGCTTTGATTAATATCTGAAATATAGGAATGTTGAACCAAGTGTTGACATCTTCATGAATAGATTCATAAAAATGGCCAACACAAATGATTGGTGAGACTGTATGATCCATGGACTGCCATTATCAATTTGGCTTTCCAATACAAAACAATTATACAGAAATTTAGCTGATGTAGTAGCCAATGATAGAAGGAAGTGAAGATTATTACAAAATGCTAACTTTCATCTATTTGATAGGGCTTAGATACAGGCTCTAAGTTCTGCTTTGACCATTGCGTGGGGTCATTGCATTTTCGGTAATAAGAGCATGTTAACGGCTTGCCTTATCTTGAGAATATGCGTGTTCCGTTGGGTTGCGAACTACTAGATTTATCTTCATTTTAAGAAAACAAGTAGGTTCATTGTATACAAAAGACCATCTTGTACTGTTGAAACAAAAATCAACAACCAAGGGCCAGACTTGGTTGTTGATTTTCAAGCAAATAGAGTAGGATTGCCATTTGTATACATTGAACCCACATATTTTGTTAGAATGAAGCTAAATCTAGTAGTTAGCAACCTCAACAGGACATGCATATCATCAAGGTAAGGCCAAGCTGTAAATGTGCTCTGATTACTGACAATCCAGTGGCTTTACGTAACCTTGGCTGTTGTGAGGTGAGGATCAATGTCTATTCTTTAATGATGTGTATAATCTTGACAGCTTCTTGGAGCCAGTATCTTTGGATAATTCTTGCTGTTTGATTCATATTAACATTTTAGCTAGAAGCAACATGCCTTTCCGAATAAAAATTGGTCATAAAATGATCTAATGTCTTCTTTCATAGTGCATCATGGGTTCATTTTAGTGTAATGCATCTATTTGCACTTCTAGCAATTCCATAATAATAATATCAATGAGATCAGAATAATATGTTCCCTTGGCGTGACCAAAATCTAGATGTCAAACTATTTCTTGTATGCTGAAATTATTCTCTCTAAAACAAAATACCTACGTGTCTCTGCTACAGATTCATTTGTGGGTCAAACAAATGAACGACGCAGAAAGACTACTACCTAAGATACTACTGATTCCATGTGAATAAGGAATCCTAGGTGGTCTGTTGAGACCCGTTATAATCAACAGTATAGGAGGAAGAAAAAGGGTGGGCAGATCAGTAAATTAGAGAGTGTGTAGGGGTTGTAAGGTGAGGAGAAATATACTGCTGAGCTGGAGAGTTAGTTAAGGGAAGGGAATAAAAGGGATAGAGTGTGACGGGTGCAGGATTATGTAAGAATTGGTTATGATAGTTCTGTATTGAGGAGGATAGTCAGCCCTCGAAGTCTGGCATTAATATACACTGAATAACACTGATAGTCTTCCATTCCATTCTTTGTCTTATTCTTTCATTGATTACTTGTTATCATTCTTGTGTTGTGGTTTATTGCTGAGATTGTGGTCTGTTAGGATTTTGGATCCTAACATGGTCTAATTTTAGTTATTTCCAGTTCTGTTCTGTTACTTCCTTATTTTATGGCAGTTGGAGTTTTATTAGGAAAGGGAGTCTATTAAGGAATCTGAATCCTTGCTTAGTTAGGAATTCTAGTTGGCATTAGGAGTTTTATTAGGAAAAGGAGTCTATTAAAGAATCTGAATCCTTGTTTAGTTAGGAATTCTAGTTCTTTTATTCTTCATTATTGTAAGGAGATTTCCCTATAAATAGGGAGTTATTCAGCAATAATACTCGAGCAAAATTTATTAGAAAAAAAACCCAAGAGATCGGAAACCCTCTCTCTCTCAACGAGTTTCAAGGTTGCAGCTCCCTTCGACGAGCTGCATTGGATTACCAATTATAGGTACATCCAGAAGGAAGAACAAGGGTAAAACCCCTTTGTTGGAAGAAGAATCTCCGGTTCATCGTCCGGTGACTCGATCACAGACTCGGGACCATAACAGTCTCTTTTATATTTTAAGGTCCAAAATCAAACAACAATTTATCCACGTATGTCTCTTTGTGTTTACTATGCCTATACATGTAAGTGTATGGATGAATTTGCCAGTATGTGTGTATGGATGAATTTGCCAGTACAAGTGTATATCTATGCATTTACAGATTGATAAATGAATGGATTTAAAAGAAATCTATAATTTCCATAGCTGTTCAGTAGGTTTTATTGTTTGTTTCTTTGTCTAGGTCTTGATCGCATTTTCTTTTACTAGTGCTCTTAGCTAACACCAATTTCTTGATTGACATGAAGATGTGAGTAATGGACCACAAGAAAAATTGGGTCAGGAGACTGAAGGAAGTGCACTTTATAATTTTCTTTATCCTAGTAAAGAGCTGCTTCCGGATGATCAAGAAATGAGTATATTTGATCATCTTGAAGAGCTGCGTCAGAGGTTATTTGTGTCAGTTTTGGCTGTTGGAGCTGCCATATTAGGGTGCTTTGCGTTTTCAAAAGAACTGGTTTTGGTTCTTGAAGCTCCTGTCAAAGCACAGGGTGTACGGTTTCTGCAACTAGCTCCTGGAGAGTTCTTCTTTACAACTTTAAAGGTTAGGCTCAATGAAATATCTTCTGCTCATCAAAAACATGCATGTCAAAATTCAACTGCTGTTTGTGATGGAGAAATTGCATGAGGTGCGTTATGTGACCAAATTAGAGAAATTGCATGAGGTGCTTTATGTGACCAAATTACAACTTTTTCTTTCCATAATCTTCTTTATGGTTTTGGACTTTTAGTTCGGCTAACTAGAGGTAGATTAATGGGATCAATTGAGAAGTTATGGGAATTTATACTTCAATAATCATGAAAAGGTATATGGGGATTGCTAGTTTTGCTCCTTTTCTTATTGTTCTTTTCAGTGAATTGCATCTTACCTTCTTGTTTGTAATGATTTGCTTTTCCAACCATACATTTACACCCAGCTCATTGCATGTTCATGAGTCTAGAAAATTGATGATCTGCCTAGAACAAGAAATGGTTCAAAAGAATCATAAGCTAAGATATATGTGACATGCATTTGTGGTTATCTGGAAATCTTATTCCCTAACATGTTAACAAATGTAAGTTCAAGTTTACTAGAAATTGGACTTGCTTTAACCAAACATTTTTTGTCAGGAAAATAAAACCAATGACTTTTTCTTTTGGGTAATAACTAAATTCTTTGCACCTCCATCTGGCTCCTTTTGATGTAAATTTGCTTGAAAAGATACAGTTTTAGAAGAAAATGTCAGGATACAAGATCTCTGAGGTAGCCATTAGGAAAAAGAACATCAGAAAAATTACAAATAGGAAAGGAAAGAAATTATTTGAAGCATGTGCTACATAGAAATGAAATGCAATGTTTTGTCAGTCATACTGTGGAGCATGACTGCATGTGTTTTTCCGATCTAGCGTTCAGTTTCTTTGGAGGGAATTTCTTAGCTTTAACAAATGTGTTATTAATGTTTTATTGAATGACCAAGTTCCTCATCATGTGCAAACATTCTCATTCCTTAATGGTTACTTGTGTAGAGGTGAAAAGCAAGGTATTCAATTAATGTGCTGCCTTGCTGATCTGTAGGTATCAGGATATTGCGGCCTTCTTTTGGGAAGCCCAGTTATTGTATACGAGATTATTGCCTTTGTTCTTCCTGGCTTGACAAAAGCAGAAAGGAGATTCTTAGGGCCGATTGTTTTAGGTTCTTCAGTGCTTTTTTATGCTGGTGTTATCTTCTCCTACCTGATTCTTACGCCAGCAGCATTAAATTTCTTTGTCAGTTATGCTGAAGGAGCTGTGGAATCTTTGTGGTCCATTGATCAATACTTTGAGTTTGTGCTTGTTCTCATGTTCAGCACAGGCTTGTCTTTCCAGGTAAATTTTTAATGCATCCTTACTATTTAAATTTCAATATTACCACTTACTTTACTGTGTGAACAAAGAAAATGCTTGGCATAAGAACTACAGGTTCCAATCTATCCTTTTCTGTAAATTCTATCCAGATGGGCGAGAACAGTAGGAAATCCCGATTTACATTTCATTTTTGTTATACCTTTTTTGGTAATCAATTTTAGTCATTCCTTGTTAAATAAAATAAAAAAAGGGAATCCAGGGGCCATTTCAGTTTAAATTAAAAGACAAAAATTAGAACAATTTTGGTAGTGAATCAATGGAAAAACTTGTTCAGCAGTTCTTATCAATATGAATATAGTTTATCTCAGGTAAGTTGGTTTAGATTATTACCTCAAAAATGGGAAAATAGGATTAATTAACATTGTATAGTTCAAAATAAGGGTTTAAATAAAAGAATTTATATGCAAATGGCCAAGTAATTCATCATGAAAAACAAAATGATTTTGAAACAAGCTCTTAATCAGGTCACTATGAAGCAAGGTCGTTACCAAAGCAACTATCGGTTTTCATGAACTGAGCTCTTGATTCATTTTATTAAATCGCATCTGAGTTTGAGGATTTATGACTTGGTCTACATGTATTAATTAGGACCTGTAACAATTTTTTAAGTTCCATTTATATCATATGTATGTACACGTTTAATCTTTGATTTGTCATGACAATACCTTGCTTTAGGTGGAAATTTTTATAGCATGATAAAACCCTGATTTTAATTGATGCGAGATGTGATTAACTCAACCGTTCTACAGGTTCCAGTGATACAGTTTCTACTTGGACAACTTAACCTGGTGTCTGGAGACCAGATGCTGTCGATCTGGAGATACGTGGTTGTAGGTGCTGTTGTTGCAGCTGCTGTACTTACACCATCAACCGATCCTCTGACCCAGGTGCTTCTAGCAGCACCACTTCTGGGTCTTTACTTGGGTGGTGCTTGGGTGGTCAAGCTCACTGGTCGATAATCATTCTCTCTACCCAAGAAATTCTAATGCGTCTGTACTTGGAGTGTAAGAATAGCCTCTGTACAGTGCAACTAATAACGTTGAAAAGTTGTCAAGAATATGCTTTTCTATGTACGAAAAGAGAGAGTGATTTGTTGAGTTGGTTGAATTTGAAAATCCATGTACGATCTCAGAATAGCGTTTGTAAATTAAAATCATTTTAGTAGCAAAAGGTGCATCATTTCATTCTCCGAAAACTTGGCTCATGGGTGGAGAACATTGAGGAACTTGCTTCTCAAATCTCACACAGGACAATGACACAGTTGCTACTGCTTTGGAGCATAAGGGTGCAGTACTAAATGTCATTCCACATCCTCCTCTCTTCAATGAGATTAATAACATCAGATTAAATGCAAATGTGGATGACAAGAATATCTGGAGGCCATTCCGCAATGGCAAGTTCTTTAGTCTGTCCTGTAGAAAACTACATCAAGGTACCATTGCTAAGGTATCTTGGCATAATGTAGTATGGTCCAAATATGTCCTACCTCGTGCGGTCACTACCTTATGGAGTGCGATAAGGCGTAGACTTCCAACTATTGACGGACTTGGTATATAGCTACGCTAAACTGGTGTGCATTGTGCATGAATGCACAGAAGAGCATAGCATAGTTGTTTTTTCATTGTCACTACTCCAACATACCATGAAGTTGATATTTGTCAAATGCAATCTCTGCAATCCTCCACTTGATTGGCAACATATTATTCAATGGAATTCAGCAATAAAGCATGAGAATGAAGTAAGCAGATGGTGTTACAATGTAGCCCTTTCCTATTTAGTCCTAGCTATTTGGGATGAAAGAAACAACCGAATTTTCATAAATACAAGCCAAAGCTATGAGCAATTCCGTCGGGAAGTTATCCACGGGATCAGATTTCACAACACCACCTTCAACAACAAATTCCAAATGGCTGCATCAATTATGAATTCCTGGAACTTGTAGTAGTTATAGCAATTCTCAGTTTAGTCTCAAGGTTCCTAGTTAATCAGTAAGGTTTTATGCAATTTGGTGTATTTGTCCTTCCATAGCCTACGTAGCCTTTGTGTAATACCTTGATTTTACCTTGTCCGCCTTTAAGGCTTAATTCAATTTTAATTTTACCAAAAAAGAAACTTGTTTCATGGGCTTAGGTAGCTGCTCAGTGTGTTCTACTGAAAACGGCTGGATTTTTGCAACGCTTTTTTGCTTTAAATGGATTTATGCAACACCCAAGAGCATATAGATTAATGGTCGGACTTGGGCTAAAATTTTGAACCTAGGCTTGTCAGGTTCGTTCAAATCTAATTTGATCTTGTAAACTTGAAAAGACATGGATTTTTATTATAGTTTCACTTATTATTATCTTCACTTAATTTAGTGGAAGATTTTTAGAAATTTCAATATCATCAAAAAAATTTAAGTAATTTAGAAAAATATGTTTTAAAAAAATGATTTATATGATAGTGACATAATATTACATCAATAACGTTTGAACTTTATGCAATTGCATCCTGAAGAAAATAAGGTTTAAGAAATATGTTTTAATATTAATTTTCTTCTACTTTGATGCATTTGATATTTAATAACTTTAGAATATTGTAATAAATACAATGTTGTATTTGACAATGTTAAGAGTATGTTATAGGTTACGACCTTACTGATAAATAGGAAGAATTTTTCATATTCATTATTGTGCATAATTTGGCTCTAACTTAAATATTAAAAAAGAATTCAGAATCGAGTAAAACCCAGACTTAGGCTTAGACTTTATGGTCCTACTTGACCCAAGCTAATATGGCTTAGAATGACACCATGTTTTTAAATAATAAAATGATATCATTTGTTTGTAAAAAGATAAGAAACAAAATATTGTCTTCTCCCTCCCTCATCACTCTGTTTCTCTCTCTATCTCATAATCTCTAATTTATCTTTAAAATCTGTTTTAAATATTAAACTGCAGTATTTCAAACAGTAGTATACCTAATCAACCGCATGCCTACGCCCCACCTAAAGTTCCAGTCTCTATATGAAAAATTATTTCATCATCTTCCTAATTATAGCAAACTTTGACTATTTGGTTGTCTTTGTTATCCTTACCTTCGTCATTATACCACTTCCAAATTACGCCCATACTCTAAAGCCTGTGTCTTTCTCAGATACTCGAATAAACAAATTTCATAATATACCTTCAACGTCTCTCATGCTCATCTCTTGTCGTGGTTTTGTGCCGATGTAGAAGTTGGGTGTTGTTTCCATTTATTTTTTCATAATTTAACATTGGTATTTGTTTGGTTGTTACAGGATGGATGTAACAATTTTGACTTGCATTACATTTTCTTGCCTTAATTTTGGTGTTTACAAAGTTTATATTACAATGGTGGATTATGCTAGGACTTTTTAAAAAAATATAAAGAACTTATTACTTATAAAGATTAATGTTTTTCCAAGCCATGAATTGAATCTAATCCACTTGAAATTCAACACAATTTTCATATGTCATCTCTACTTACCAGTTTCAAAACCTTAAAAAAAAAGACTCTTAAACCATGCACAACTCTCTATTAAGAAGTCACAAAATCCTTTATTTCACAACAACGGTATAGTTGTTAGGGATCGTCTCGTTGCACGCATCACATGCACGCGGCGCGGAAGAACAAACAATTTATTCCGAGACGTTCCCAGAAATCCCAGGATCTTGTGTCTGTCCAAGAATCAAACCAAAAACGACCAAAGAAGACCGTCTCTAACGGTATCCACGCAGAGGATGGAGGAATCAACCGATTCAAACACTTTGAATCGGAAATAGCTAGAATAAGTAAAGAGTGCTAGCTCTTACCTTATTCTTGGAGAGCAACGATGAAGGAGGAGATAGCTTGGAGAAGACGAGTTCGTGTGTTCCTTGAGAGAGAAGCTTGAAACTTTTTCAGAAACTCTTCCAAAAGAACTCTCTGTGAAAAACTTAAACCTTCTCCCTTATCAACCCACGAACTCCTCTCATTTTTGTCTTCTAATGTCCATTTATCAAAGACAATCATAAACAATAAATGAGAAAGGAAAGCTACTTTCCACGATGAAGACATATATCAATAAATTAATATAAATCTTTGACCATTCTTCTCCACCTTCCAACGATAATGATCATATATATATATATATTAATTAATTCCTTAATTAATTAATACATACATACATATAATTGCTGAAGTGGTCCAGTCATACTGGGGTCGGTCATACCGGCCTACCGGGTCCCGTTACCGAAAAAAAAAACACCGGAGACCTTTTTCAGCAATATCGATGTTGCGATCTCATCGGGACATATCCTGATCTCATCGGGATCCATTTAGTTCTCGTGCTCTCCATATATTGGATCTCTGTCCAAAACTATTTTACAAAGTCTCCGAATCACTCTTATGCGTGTGACCCATTAGGTTCCCGGTTATATTGGCCACTTAGATTAACACTTAATCTGAGCAAGTCATGAGCGGTATCTAGCAACACATCATGACCCCCAATTGACC
>JANZLH020000038.1:1686702-1706046 GCA_026770325.2 Erythroxylum fimbriatum | reverse complement strand
TTGGCTATTCAGGTTTGAGTCTTCATACCGACACCTGGATCCTGGCTTTCGGGAAGGTCCCGGTAACAAAAATTTTTGTTTTCTGCTGCTGGTACATGTGATGTACCTCCCGGGATTTTCCTACACATATACCACACATTTCTTGATTTGGAACATTCTGGGGTAGTCTCATAGTTAGCGTCTTTACATGCCTCGTTAACTCAACTAACTGCATAGTCAATTCTTGATTCGAGTTCAATTCATGAACTCCAACTCTTCTTCCCCTCATGCTTTTTTGTTAAGAATTAGCCCTCAACAATTCGAAGATTTCATACATTTCTTTGGCTGTTCTTTCTCCTACATCTCCTCTTACTGCATTGTCCAACGTGTACTGGCACTGTTGCGTTAACCCATCATAAAAGAATTGGTTTAGCATATGAAGTAGGAAATGATGGTGTTGACATTGGATTAACAAAAGTTTGAAGTGCTCCTATGCCTTATGGAATGGCTCTCGTGCCATCTGAGTGAAGGTAGCTATCTTGGTGTGCAACTTAGTGTCTTTTGATGGGAATATACTTTTTCAATGAATTTGTTGCACACCTCCTCCCATGTAGTCAAAGACTCGGAAGGAAGGTTCATCAACCATGCCTTAGCTTGATCCTTCAATGTGTGTGGGAAGCATCTCATTATGAGTTGATCTTCATTTAATCCATCCAACAGAAAGGTTTGGAGAGTGGTATAGAATTCCTGAATAAAGTTTAAAGAGTCTTCATTAGGAACCCTATAAAACGATGGCAGCATGTTGTAATGGATGCTCTTCAATTCATAGTTCCTAACTGCCTCTCCCAAACGTATGCACTAAGTGGCAGTATCAATCACCGGTCTAGCATACTCCTTCATCACTAACTACCTTTCACCCATCTTTTGGTTATTAATTTGATCTTCACTCTTGGGTTCCTCATGATCATCTTCAAAGTCCCCTTGAAATTGTCATATAAGATGTATGTTATCAACAAAAGGGATAGGTTCTCTATCTAAAGATCTCCTTCCTTGATAAACTAAATAAATGCACTTTCTAGAGTCCTCCTACCTAGCTTAAACTAACTAAAAGTAGTGTTAAATTAATAACAAAAATTAAACAAACACACACAACACAATCAATTAATAACAAAAATTAAGTCAACACAATAACACAATAAAACATGTATACATGAACAAACAAACACAATCAAAATCACTTAAGCAAATAAAAACAATCAAAATTAATTTAAGTCCAAAACACTAAACGAGGTAGTTGTACACAGAAGTGAAATTGGCTCACTTAAATTAATTTTGAATAAAAAAATGCAATCCTAAACATTCTAGCCTGATTGTTGAGTGAAGGCTTTAAAATAAAATCACAAATTAGTCTAAAAAGTAAACGATTCAACCGAAAGTAAAGATGAATAGATTAATCGAAATAGAAGACTCTTGAGAATTAATTTCACTAATTTAATCTTCTATGCATGATTAAGGGAAATGATTGGTTAGTTATCTTACTAAAATTAACAGTTGGGTTCCAAATCAACTCAAATAATAAACTAATCTAACTTTCATATTCAACAAGTTATTATCCAAATTAATTATGGAAACCTGACTACTAATTACCACTTAAGTTAATAAATTTCTAATTCTTAGCCTAAGCATCTGCAATTTCTCGATCTATATTAAACTTTTTCTCTTGGTCCTTCTTTTAATACCAAAATGATGCAAAGCTTGATCATGTTATTACATGCATTCAGCTTAGAAACCACAACAATTAATAAGACAATAAAACCATAACTCATTCATACATAGTTGATTAAAATAGCTACATTAGCCCTCAAGCAAAAGATGCAATCCATTATACCATAAACAAGATTCATCATTCTCAAATACTTAAATCCTATATTTAAGAATAACAAAAATGTATCAAAGCAATAAACACAATGAATACCGAAATGGACTGTCAATCTTTAAAAGGAAGACAAAGATAAAAGAGTTCAATAATAGTAACAAAGTTGAAACAAGAAATGAAAAACAAAATAAACTCTCAGATGAGAAAGTCAACGGTGGATTTCTTGCCCAGGTTAGAACTATGGCATTGGCTCTCGCCTTCTACCTCTTCTCTACTCCTAACTCGACTGCTCCTTATTATTTTCTTTTTATTTTCCCCACCTTTGCTCTCTTGTTTTTGTCTCCGTCTCTCTGTCTCACCTCTCCTTCTGTTCTTTTTGTTCCAGTCGAATGCGTCTCTCGTAGTGTCTTTGGTATGTTGAGTATGATGAGTGTACAATGGAATGAATGATAGAATCGTGAACCATATCAGCTGCCACTCTCCCTTTCCTTTTTGTAGTATGCTCCTAGGTTTATGGTTTTGTGCCCTCAAACTCTGTGGTTGCTACGTAATGACTAAAATGATTATGAAAAAATATGTGAAGGGGGGTCACGGTTGTGACTTATAAGTCATATTCGTGATATATAAGTCACGACTGTGAGTTACATGTCATAGCCGAAGTCACGGTCGTGACTTACACATGCGTGACTATGCATGTAAGTGTGACTTACAAGCACAATTCTTCTTGTTTAGTTCATGCCACATTTATAAAATAATTTGATTATGATTCATGCAACATCCACACCAATTTCACTTATTCTATCTCACATTTGGATCAAGACACAAGGATATATAACCAAAATCAAGATATGAAAGCAATTAAAAGAAATAGAAACCAGACACAACAATTTCCAATTCAGGGAGTTTTGTTATTCCCTCTTTTATTAACAGTGTATTATTAAAAAGGGCATTAATGCATGCAATTGGATTTATTAACTTTATAAATTATGTCCTTGTTATTATCTTACAACAGATGGCTTACTTATAGGCTACAAAACCCCTATGGTAATGAAATGGGTGGATGCAAGCCACTTATTATATACCTATGATGAGGGTAAGCATGCAGGGTACGTCAAGCTAACGACGTTAAACAAACACTACAAGGGAGACAACCCATGAATTATGATATGTTTTAGTTTTATTTCATTTTGATTCTATTTCGTGTGTTAGTATAAGATTTTATTTCATGTTATTAAATGTTATGTTATTTCCATGTTCTTTTTATCCATTTCACATTTATATTTTACAGGGATGTAGTTTGTTATAGGATGGATAAAAAATCATAAAAATTGTCATATTTAGGAAAGTACCACTAAACTTTTTCCCTTATTATATATATTGTGTACATTGGAGACAATATACAACTTTAAGTGTAGGGAAGGGGTTAATGAAATTTTAATGATTTTCTTTAATCATATTATAATCTTGATTATAAACTTTTATTAACTGATATCTTGACTTAGTTGAAATCTGTATATCAATACTTTATTTGATTATTGATTATTGATTTGAATTAGTATGCAAAATGATGATGTTTATAATAAAATTGCTTTTATAAGTGATATTTTTAGTATTCATTGAAACATTCAATCTGAATGAAAATTACATATTATTTACACACATATACCCTTTTTTATGAGCTTTTGAGCCTAAGAGCAAAATTTCAAAATTTTTAAGCTCTTGTTATTCTTTTATATGTGTACTATCATGTGTGATAGAATAATTCTAGAACTTGTTTTTATTATACATATTAAGACCATATTTGTTAAATTAGAAGCATTGAAATGATAAAGGAATTTAGATTCAACAATTTATGTTAGCCTATTTATTTGATTATTACCACATCCATAAATTTATCCTTTAGGAATAACCAAGTTGGGTCTTAGCCTTTTTCATTGATTCAACCCACATATTAACCTTTACCTATTTTTTTCATTGAAAACCTTTTTATTTTTTTGAACCTTGAAGTGTTATTTACATTATTTACTTTTTTGAAACTTGAAAATTTTGAAAGGTCCTTTATTTTGTTAGGTGTGGTACATATTGAATGCTCAAAACTATTGTAAAAGCATAAGCATGGAAAAAGTAAAGAAGAAAAGTATAAGGTACCATGGGTTTTTTAATAAAAGTACCTGTATAAATGTATACAAGTTTCTTGTAATTTTTTCTTTACTAAATTTCCTTCAAATTTAACCTTTTTATTATCCCAACCATATTGTACCTAAACCACATTACAACCCATATAAAGACCTTTTTAAAGTAAATCACTTGTTAATACAGAATTCACGTACAATATACAAAATGCACAAGAAGGGGGGTTGAATTGTATATTCTTGTCGTGAATACAAAAACCTTTGATATTTCTTGAAAAGAACTTTTTTCAAACTATTAAATGAACACCAAAAATGTTATACAAAAATATCTACGTGGTTAAATCACAAATAACTTCTATATACTTGTTTAAGAACAAGAGAAATTAAAGTGAAATGTTAGAAGATAGACACTGCGATTTTATACTAGTTCACCCCAATCCTTGGGCTACGTCCAGTCCTCAGAGTTCGTCTGAGATTTCACTATACTTCTTCAATTTTACAAATATTCTTTCTTCTCTTTCAGAACCTCTTCAGGTCTCTTACACAAAGTATTCTTTTTGCTATCTTAGCCTCTTGAGGCTCTTAGCCTTTTCTTTCTCTCACTAGAAAGATATCGTGAGCTTTTTGTTACAGTAGAGTTTGCTCTCATGTATCGCACTTTGAATACAAAATTTTTCTATGTAAGTAATAACTTGAAAGCTAAAAGTTGAAAGGTGTTCAATCTTCGACTACAACTAGTATTTATAGCCTAAGTCTCCAACTGCTTCTTGATAACTGCTTCTTTGTTTCTTGTAGAAATTGTTATTCAGTTGAGTTCTGTAACTAACTCCAACTGACTAACTGTCTGATGTACTAGAGTATCTTCATCTCTGCATCGTCTGTGTTTTCCTGCTTCTTCTGTGTTTTTCGCTTCTTCTGTGTTTTTCACTTCTTTTATGTTTTCTGCTTCTTTTGTGTTTTTGCTTCTTCTGTGTTTTCCACTTTTTCTTTGTTTTTCACTTCTTCTGTGTTTTCTACTTCTTCTGTGCTTTTCCTTCTTCTGTGCTTTTCTCTTCTTCTGTGTTTTTCACTTCTTCTGTGTTTTCTGCTTTTTCTGTGTTTTTGCTTCTTTTGTGTTTTTGCTTCTTCTGTGTTTTTTGCTTCTTCTGTATTTTTCACTTCTTTTATGTTTTCTGCTTCTTCTGTGTTTTTGCTGCACGCTTAACACACTTATCAAAACAGTTCATTTATTTTTAATATTATTATTATTTGATTGTCACCAAAATTAATAGACGTGAAGTCTTCTTGACTTAACAGGTATTCCTATCACTATAAAAGACCAACTAATGCATATTTTCAATCTTTAATTGAAAGAGTTCATAAAAGAATCAACAATTTGTACAATAAAAGTTTGTCCTTTCCAAGATGAACTCAATTTATACTATTGTTGGAGTATTAAACCAAACAGTAGTACTTTTTGGACTATGTTGCACATTCTTAAACTGAGAGATGTACGCATGTTGGAAATCAAGAATAATATTGGAACCAAATCTATCACTAATTTTTCGAATGCTGATTTGAGTAATAGGGGGTCCACTCTCTAGAATTAGTAATCTTAGTGCTCTAAGGAATTTAATTCCATATACGGCTTACATTAGTAATGTCTATGACAACAATTAATACAATCTCTTTAATAGAGGATGGTAAAAGATTACAGTTATTTCCTTTCTTCTTTAACTAATCCTAGTATAAAGACTCTATTCATTGGCTAAGATACACCTCAAGATGTTTCACGAATCAATCTTACAATAACTATTGAGGAACACAGCTCCAAGGGTGAATAAATATAAATTAGTATAGTGTCAACAAGCTAATCCTAAGGCTTCCTTTATCCTTTGACTTATTTTCATACATAAACTCAACATACTTGATAGATTGAGGGGAAATCACAATATTACAAATTCTTATACCTCGTGCAACCATGAGCTAGAGTAAATCCTTCAACTTTTCTTCCAATGTAATTTATTCTTTTATTTATGGAAAACTTTAAGGTTCTGCAATATTTCTTCTATACATAAAGATTGGACATGAATCATGTATTAGAAGCTTTAAAGCAGGAAATAGGTAAAGGAGATGCTCTTATCTTCATTTTATGCTATATGGAGGAAAAGGAATCATAGACTCTTTCAACACAAGGTCATACAATGGAAAAAATTGCTCATTGAGTTGAAGAAATCAATAAAAGAACAATTAGTGGTACGCAAGGCTCTAATAATTTACAATAAGCTTATAGCCAACAAATGAAGGATTTAATAACTTAATCTATGAAGGATTCTTGTTTTAAGTTAGCATATTCACTCCAATATGAAATCGAATACAAGATAGTGAAATGAGAGAATAAACGGTTGTGGTTTGATAATTGGAGTAAAAAGGCCCTTTTAATGTATTTTCTAAAGTGTTTCATATGAGGTATATATTAAATCTCAAGAACAAAGTGAAGGAGTTTATAAAGGGAAATGATTGGCATATAAAACTTAAAGGCTTCACTTGCATTCAAGAGAATCTTCTTAATTATAACCCTTAACAATAATTAGAAGATATGGTAATCTGAATCAGGCACACTTCATATCAACAAAACTTGCTATCAGGTTTTAGAGACTCTTCACTTAAGATGCAAAGGAGCAACTTAGTATGGTTTAATCACAATTCTCTAACGAATGCTTTCATAATGTGGCTTGCTATAAGAAATAGGTTAAACACACTTAACAAAATTAAGGGCTTTCTAACTTAAAGTTCCATCATCATTCTTTACAATAGTGAGAATGAATCTAGGAACCATTTATTCTTCTAATGTATATACTCAAAGGAGCTTTGGTTAAGAATTCAAAACCTTTGCAACTCTTATTGTACTGAGGAGGATTGGGAGAATATAATGGGATGGGCATCTAAAATCCAACTGTTGCCAACAAAGTCAGCTACTCTTTAATATACCATTTTGGGAGTATTGTCATATGGAGAGAAAAAATAAAAACAAAATCTTCAAGCATAAATGGCAAGATGTGGACACATTTTAAGTAAACACGTTGTCTAAGATCAGGGAAAATATAATAGCCAATTTAAATTGATCCAAGTTACAACAAGCATAATAAGAAGATGGTGTCTAGGGAGCATAATAACCTGACAACCTTAGAGATCCAAGACAAAGCAAACATGATAATCAAGTTAAGAACATAAGAGGATAAAGGGAAGTAGAAGCAAATAAGTTTTTTTTTTCAAAAGCTTATGAGTCAAAAGCAAGCTTAAAGCGACTGATTGAGTTGAAGATACTATAAAGGGGAAGGAAATAAGATAGTGCAAGAATAGAATAGTTTATGATTAAAAAGAATATATTGGTTTACTTAAAAGTTGTAGTTGCACTTAAATGCATTAAATGTTATTCTTATTCCTAACTTGTTGCAAGGTTTTTAAACTTATTCATCAATATAACTTTCTTTTAAGTTTCAAAAAATATGTTCAACCCAGGAGCACAATTAATTTGTTTAACAAATAATAGCTCTACTAGTTTAAAGATGGCTAAGGCCACTTTTGGTTTAAGTCATGGTTGTCTAGGCATGCCTAAATGCGTATAGTGTACGTGTAAACATAAGATTTTTGTATTTTTGTCTAAAGACCATTTTATTAATATATTTTACTTTTTCAAAAGAAATTATATTACTACAAGTTAAGATATTTATTGTCTACACACAGTTCTATTTTTTCATATTTATAAATTGATGCTAATTTTGTAAATACATATTTATAATCCTATATAACATTATCAAAATTTGAATAATGCAGTGCCCCAAATTTCAAAGTGATTAGAGTGTATTAATAATTTCAATTTAATTTTAATACAATTATATTTATTTGGATAAAATTTTTAAAATTTCAAATTTAAGTGAAATAAGATAGGAGTGGCCAATTTGAAATTTAATTTATGAGATATTATGTGTAACGTGATGAATAAAATATTCTCAAAAATTAAAATCTATATGTTTATTTAGATCTCTATGAGTTTAATAAAAGTTGAACCCATAATATAGGAATCGAGAAAAGAAATAAAGAAAAAAATGAGAAGTATTTGGTTAGCAAACCGTAGATTTTTAAACCACTGTAGTTTGTAGGCCACATCACAGTATATGTATGTTTAGATTATAGGCCTGCCGGGCCTGGGAAATTTTGCGATCCATTAGCGAAACTTATCCCCAATTCCAATCTTCAAATTTGGAAATTGTTTCACTTCGGAATATTCGAATTTAGGGTACGTTTCCCCGTAACTGTCAACTGTCTTCTAATCCACCACATCGCTGCCAATTTCTCTCAAAGCTGGAATCAATTTCCTCTACAAGGTACGCTAATTGATCTTCTTTTATGCTTTTAGTTGGTGAAATTATTTATTAGTTGACTTCAATTCCTCTGCAATTTACAGATCCACTAAACAGAATTTTGCTGTGAAAGCCGTAAATCATGAAGTACTTAGAATACACTCCTCTGGAACGGTAATTGTTTAATTGTGCTTGCCAAATTGAGACTTTAATTATAAAAAGGTCTGCTTTTCTTACTTAATCAAATTAGAATGGTAAAGTTTATGATTTGTGTATATACGTTCATTTTTAATTTTCTCTAGGTTAAATGATTTCTTGAGTGATTTGAATATTGGCGAGCGTACAATTAAGGGATGTCTGGAAGCTTACTCTTGTAAGTTAAGTTTTGCCCACATTTTTTTGGACATCGAGAGTAGTTTGCTATGTTTTTCAGACCTGAAATCTTGTTCTTTGTACATGTCTAGGCAAGCACACTGGAACGGACAAAAAGCTTTCTCTTAGTTTGGAGAATGAGGTAATTCCAAACGCAGACAATTTGCTAAGGATTTATTGCTTTATTTGTACTTTAGATGGAATGTTGTGATTTTTTGGTTCAAATTGTAAAAGCATTTGGTGGTCTAAATGAATTGGCTGTTAACTGAACTACCAATGTTTTCCATTATTGATCTCATGTCTTGGTTGTATCTTTATATGCATTATGGTATGCTTATTTCTTTTGGTTTATATCAAATTGCTCCAAAGGCAAAAGCTTAGTTGCTGCTTATTTGATTATAATGCCTTTTTTTTTCTTCCCTGTTGGTGCTTTTTGGTGCTACTGAGTATAAACTAATCAGTTCTTCTGCAAAGTTTATTGCTGTAAATACTGTACCATGTTTGATTTTCATCTTTATTGGTCTTCTTATTTACCTATTAACCTTCATTTTCCTTCGCCTTTTCTCATTATATATATATAACTTTTTTTGGTGGCATGGTGGGGGGTGTGGATGGCTACTCTGTTTTTACTTCAGATGCTTGATTATCTTGGGAGATCTTCAGATACTGACTCCTCACCACCAGCAGAATACCTATTAAGCAGTTCCAGGTGCTGAATGTTACCTAACAGGGTTTAGGTAATTCTAGTTCTCTTGTATTTCCTTGACATTTTTTCTTTATGCTTATTTCCAGCCGGAAGACGTTGATTTACCTGGTTCTTACACTCTATCACATGTATCCAGATTATGACTTCAGGTATCATTATATCTGTTCTCATTTCTTGTAGACTAATGTATTGCTGACATTGTAGGGGATTACGGGTAATGTCAATGTCAGCTTGTTAGGCGACATGGCAACCCAATGTATAATCCTCTTAACTGCATTGGTGGAAGTGTTGTCAAAAGGTTTGACAGACAGTTCACAAAACTGTTGCTCTAAGAGCTGAGAGTTCAATTCTCTCCATTTCCCAAATAATCTTCCCACTCGTGGTATGCACGCGTGTAACAGAATTTGACGTTGTTCAATCTGGAGATCATTTTGTGGATGCATGATTGAATTTTTCTGGGTGATTTCTTTGTATCATTACACTCCCTTGCATATTTCATTTTTCAGTGCTATGAAAGCTCACCAGTTCTTCACAGAGGAAAGCTGGGATTCCTTTAAGCAGATATTTGAAACATATATGTGTGAAGCATCAAAGGTATTATCTTTATTGATTATTTGGGGCCTATCATTCCATGCATCTTCATCTGAACACTCATTTCACTTAATATTGAACGACTGTGGTTATTGTAATCCAAAAAGAAAAAGGATTAGGAAGGAACGCAGTTTGGGACCTGCTTTTTGAGTTAACTGCAACTTACCACAGTAAGTGTCGATAAAACGGTGACCGGAATAAATCGACTTCATTGCATGTTAACTTCGGCTTACTGCAGTAAACGGTTAAACCCTCAGTAGTGACAAGTTCTCTCCCTCTCGTTCATCGGCTATCTAATTTCTGATTTTATTTGTTACTATACATTTTGACTACCTTCTTTTATCATTTTTCACAGCATGCACCTCATGCTTTTTGTAGTGAAGTTTGATTGTTTTTGTAATCATCTTTATTTTGAAATATTTTCTTTTTCCTTTTTGTTGTGTATCAGATCTGATGTCATAGTTTTTATTCTCCTTGACATTGTTGAAGAGAATTGTCTTTATTAATATATAACATTCTGGAACTTACTTTTTGTTCTTTTCTCATTTATGGAGGAATGGGTTGAGGAAAAGGGGGGTGGTTCATTGCTGGAAACATTGTGCAAGGCTCTGGACGAGGTGAGCTTTCACAAGGAATTAAAGTCAAGTATGTAATAGGAGGCAATCATATAAATATTTCATGATGCAGGTTGTGAAGCTGGGTGAATGTGAGATATATAGTTATGATCCAGATTTTGATGCAGACCCATTTCTGGAGAAAGGGGCAATGTAAGTGTCTTATCATTTTTTTACTATAATTAAATTGTTAATCATGACTAAACTCATGATTTCTGCAAGTTGCTATAACAGATGAAGTTAAAAATTGCAACTGTTCAAAAAGAGTTTTGACTAGGTATATCTTATTGTTTCCAGCTGGTCTTTCAATTTCTTTTTCTACAATAGGAAACTAAAACGTGTTGTGAGTTTCCGCCTCTGCTGTCTAAGGTTAGTCAACATGTTTTATCCTGATTTGTGTTCTTTTTTCACTTGAGTTCTCTTTCAAATGTTCAATCACTCGTGTTGTTCATGATCGCTGTTTGTGGCAGTAACTTGGTCACCGAAGGATTTCTTACAGACTTCTCAACTTGTGTGGAGGATGGAGAAATATTTGATGACATGGACATGTGAGGACCGATGGCCTTGGGCCATTAAAATGATGTCTATATGTGAAGAACCTTTACAGCTATCTGTATCATGTTTCCAACCCCCCAGACTAACCGGAAGTTGTAGGATTAGGTGTTCACTTTCTGTATTGATATAGTAGTTAGTCATTCTCTCGTGGTTAAAATGATGCTTTGTGAATGGTTGTTAATAAGCTAGGCTATGGAGTAGATATGAAAGGTCAAGTCCCTTGAAAGACATTGATTTCCTTCTGTATTTTACCTTTATAAATGGTGTTGTCTATGTAGTTTGTATTGAGTGTGTGGTGCAGTTGGTGGATAAGTACGGAATTGAATTTTGCTGATGGTCACTTGACAGACTATTATCATGGACCTAGACTTCTTTAATTAACTAGTCTTCAGCACTGTATTGAATATGTGTATACTTTATCATTTAATTAATCAAGACCTAACGAGAGACGATCGTACACATCCTTCTTGTTCAACCCTTTTTCTACTGTTTTTTTTATAGGAAGAGTTTAGATATGTTGAGGACATGTTGTTTGCTTAAAAATGTGAATATCACTAATAAAATAAAAGATTTTAAAACGCAATGCTCCCACTTATCTCTTAAGATTCTCAGGGAAGTTGGGAAATTGTGGCTGCTGTTGAAGATTATTCTCTGCTCTCGATTCTGACGTCGCTTCCATTCAACTATTTCAATTGTTGTTTTCTCTTTTGGTTAACAATCTTAATGTTCTTGGCTATCTCTAGTGCTCTTCTTTTCTGTTGTCGGTTTCCTTTTTGCCTATGTCATCTTTAGTGCTTTCTATTTCTAGTAGCTAATCTGCTCGATTTTCTGTTCCCCCACCATTCGCCCTCAAGTCTCGTCATAACCAGTCAACTGAGTGATCCATAGCTCACCTTCTCTTGGGCAGGGCATCGATAGTCTATAAGGATCTCAAAATTATTCTTATTTCCCAATCTCATTTCTTCGTTGATCCAAACATTTCGTGCATGTGCGGTTGTCTAGGCCGGAGAAGGGGGGAGGAGATCGGCTGTTCCTCTTTCCCTATTCTCAATTCTCATCCTGTGCCGATATCCACGCATTTAACTCTGTCTCATTTATTTATTGCTAAATGTATAGATACTATGCAATGGCATAGAGAAAGAAACAGACGATCTCGTGCCAGAGAAGGGGAGTCCAATTCTTCTGTCCAATTTTATGGTGTTTTATTGTGTCCAGTGAATTTTAGCCATTTATTTATGCGGGTCCCACGTTTATTTAGGTGAGGCCTGCTTAAATAAATGACTGAGATTTACTGGACACAATAAGACACCATAAAAACTGGACAGAGAATCTTATTTAAGAGAAGGGAGGTCTTGAAGAACATCCGAAGAAGCGGTAAGTTCAAGTGGGGCTCAGACTAATCAGTCACAATCAGAGTGATGTTATCATGATCTGTCAGAATCTCCTTCGCCTCTGCCCTTACCCTTTTTCGATTACTTTCTATAGTAAATAATTAAAGCGGCCTTTTCCCCTCTTAATTCATTCTCTCCATTTATTGAGGTACTTCATGTGTAGGTTCGAAGTAGTCAAACATTGTGCTTCAAATGGGTTTTGATCAATGAATACGGCCTATTTTTCTTTAGATTAAATTAGCTGCCAACTTATAGAAAATAATGTAAGCTACTTTATGCTTGATCAATAACAACCTATTAATTTTAGAAAACTGGAAGCTTGGAATTGAATTGGAAAAGTTGAAGTTGAAACAAATTTCCATTTAGATTAACTTTACAACATTCTTTAGCTCGAGTTACCTGACTAGCTATTTTGCTGAACTTATATGTTCAAATGAAGTCACCTTTGAAGTGAGAAGAATCAAGTATGTTAAAGTACGAATTGAAGTAGAATTTGGAGTTGAGCAACTTGCTCCATTCTCTTGGTAAAATTTGATGAAAAGGGTAATCTGGTTGAGCTGAAGTGCTAATAAGCTATCACTGGAACCAACCTTAAGCTAAGAGCTTAAGGAATGGATACCTATGGGTAAGAAGTTTTTGAGAGGACATTATGATGAACTAGTGGAGTTGAACTCATTAGAACTAAAGAAAGTCCTCTCAAATCACTTAGCAATAGACACTAGAAGCATTGAAACCCCTACTTCATTAGCGCTTATAAATACACAAACAAAATTAGAGGAGTTAAATTTAAAAGGTCTACTAGACACTACTTCGAGCATGATAAGAGAATAAATGAGTTAGAGATTAAGAAGTTGGTACAAATGTAACCTCAACTTTTAATAAAACTAAGATAAGGGAGCAGATATAGGGATCAAAGGAATGGAGATGCTCATTAAATTGTAGGAAACCACGACATAATGAGGGCAAAGAAAGCTTCCATCTTGATAATAGCTGAAGAACTAAAAGACATCTGAATGTGCTACTTTAAGTTCAAAGAGGAGATTAAGCAGTAAACATAAATCAAAGGCCTTTACTTTAACCTAAACCCCTCTTTAAAGTTAGTATTCCATGGAATATAAGGGGCCTTAATTTCCCCAAGAAGTAATATGTAGTTCATGATTTCCTTATCAATATAATACCTTATCTAATATCTCTTTAACAAAAATTTAAAGCAAGGACTGTGGCTTTCTAGAAATAATTGCGAGCTTATCCTACCAACATCATATTAACAGTAGGATCATTATAGCCTATAACAACACAAGAGTGAATATCCTCCTACTAAACTTTATCAACAGTTGATAATTCATCTCTTTGAATTTCATCCCTATTTCTTCTATAATCCACATTCATAACTACCAGTTATTCACTCTAACATCCAAAAGCCCTAGATGTTATTAGGAGAATTCAATATAACTTTGCTAGTCTAGAACTCAAAAGGGAGCATAAACCACAAACAAGTTGGAAATTATTTTTTTGAAAACTAAGTTGCAAATTATTTTTCATAGAGCAATAAACAATGTGGGAAGTGGCTAGTCTAAAGAAGACTAGAAAGAACCATGGAGAAATCCACATGGATGATAGAATTCCCCTTAAGTGAAGACCTATTTGTGAATAGTAGTTGTTCTGATCATAAATTTATTAAAATTTACGACCTTACAAAACATAAGGTGAGAGACACTCTTTTTGGTTCAACAACTTCTTAATAAACATTGAAGGTTATGAGGAATCTATGGCAAAAGACAAATGCCTCAATATCCAAGGGTTTGAACAAGAAAAACTTTGGTATCATGAACCTTGCCCTTCAAGACTCCAAAGCATCACTCATAATAATAAAAAATGAGCTTTACCTTAAACATATTGTTGAGACCCTCCACAAATAGAAGAATGCATTAACAAACCACATATATATTTGAAGTGCATAACTCTCTACCAAGGAAAAAGTTTATCGCATAACGGTTAGTAGATGGAGACAGAAACACTTCCTACTTTTACAAATTTATCTTATCTAGGAGGAATCATAGCAAAATATATTCTATAGTGGAGAAAGAGGGAAACATGACTTAGGGTCAAGAAAACATGAAAAGGCTAGCATTAAGCCACTTCCAAAGCACACTAGGTGATGCTAACAAAGTTTACTGATCCGTACAAATTTGTACAAGAATTCATCCAAGATTCAATCTCTATTAGAAAAGTCATAACACTATGCAATTGATAAATGATTATTTGACTATATTTATATACCCATATTTAATGTGTTTTTCTAGTTATTTAGTAGTTTTATATTATTTTTGCTACTTAATTCACTTCAAGCGTATTTATAGATAATAATTGCCTTTATAAACAAAAGGAAAAGAATTAGGATGAAATCATGACATGAAACGAAGATTTAAGGAATGTGAGGACCTACAAGACCATGTACAATGACTGTGTAAGTCTCTGTAAATGTGTGGAGATTTGAAGAATATTTTTCTGGTCATATGAAGTTATATGTTCGTGTAGATATACACAACCGTGTATGTTGTCCATATCTCGAATTTAGGTATTTTTAGAGATACACGGTCACCTATAAGTTTGTGTATTTTGACTATGTATATCTCAGAAACCCTAACTTTTACTATAAAAGGACGTGATCAAATGAAAACAAAAAGGAGGCAAGTTTAGAAGTAATTTCGAGTCGTAAGAAACATAAAGAGGCGATAGTTCTGAGCAAGGGATGAGGAAAACATGAAGATAACGTCACAAGATCCAATAGAGAGTTTCATTTAATCCAAACTGCAGGAAGATTCATTAGAGACAAAAGGGAGATTTAAATTATGATTTCTTTGTTTTTTAGTTTTTCTTCTAAATATTTGTCTTTGGTTTTGTTTTCTATGGTTAGGAACTAAGTTGTTTAGTGCCTAGGAGTGATGAACTCTAAGTTGTAATAACAATATGATTTGATCTTTTATTTAACTGAATTTTATTGATTGATTGATTTATTGCAATTCAATTATAATTTATATTCTTGTTCTAATATATCTGCAATATTAGTCCATGATTAAATTTTATATGATTAAGATTAAGAAATTCTTTTGTGTGAATAGATTTATTATAATTGGAAGGAATTATATGCAAACCTAGAGATAGGTCGATATAAATCCTTTGGATTATGGGTCAAACTGAATAGTGAAATTCTTGAATAGATAATGCAATCTTAGGGGTTTAAACTAGAAAGAGATTTCAGTTAATCAGCTAAGGGTTAGTTGCTAACAGCCTTGAAAAAAGTATTAGCATAAGATAGGAATTTCTATGGTCCAAATAATCAATAATTTAATTGCATGATAAAGGGTTAAAATTTAGGGATTCTTAGGGGGATTCATCACCTAGGTACTACTATTTGATATCAAATTTTCTTAGTAATTTTCTTGTTATGAGTTTATTATTATTTTAAGTATTAGTTTAGTTTGTTTAATTTAATTTTAATTAAATCCACAATTTTATTCAATTGATAGATAATAGGAAAAGGGACATTATTAGTACTTACAATATTCGTAGAATTGACCCGTACTTTCTTGTGTCAACTACAACTACACCGTGCACTTGTGGTTTTAAAATTGATAAATTCTTATAAGCATAAAATAAGTCAATCAAGTTTTTGGTGTCGTTGATAAATAATTGTTTGACTATATTTATATACCCATATTTAATGTGTTTTGCTTGTTATTTAATAGTTTTATAGCATTTTTGGTTCTTAATTCGCTTCAAGTGTATTTATAGGTGATAATTGCCTTCATGAACTAAAAGGAGAAAAATTCAAATAAAATCGTGGCATGGAACGAAGATTTAAGGCAATTGAGGATCTATACAACCGTGTATAATAACTGTGTAAGTCTCTGTAAGCGTGTGGAGATTTGAAGAATATTGTTTTTGGTCATGTGAAGTTACATGCTCATGTAGATATATATACACGGTTGTGTATGTTGTCCGTATAAGTTTATGTGCTCATATTCTTGAATTTAGGTGTTTTTGGAGATATACGGTCAGTTACATGTCTGTGTATGTTGACCGTGTATATCCCAAAAACCATAATTTTAACTATAAAAGAATGTGATCAAAGGAAAATGAATAGGAGACGAATTTAAGAGTAATTTTGAGTCATAATAAATATAGAGAGGTGACAATTCTGAGCAAGGGACGAGAAAAACACAAAGATAACGTTGCAAGATTTGATAGAGAGCTTCATTCAATCCAAATTTCAAGAAGATTCATTAGAGACAAAGGGAGATTTAGAATTATGATTTCTTTGTTTTCTAGTTGTTCTTTTGAATATTTGTCATGGTTTTGTTTTCTATGGTTAGAAAATAAGTTATTTAGTGCCTAGGTGTGATGAACCCTAAGTTGTGATAAGAATATGAGTTGATCTTTTATTTAATGCAATTTTATTGATTGATTTATTACGATTCAATTATATGTTATATTCTTGTTCTAATATATTTGAAATATTAGTCCATGATTTGATTTCATATGATTGAGATTAAGAAATCATTTTGTGTGAATATATCTACCGTAACTGGAAGGAGTTGCATGCAAACCTAAAGATATGTTGATATAAATCCTTTGGATTAGGTTCAAACTTAATAGTGAAATTCACCAATCGATAATGCAATTTTAGGGGTTTTAACTAGAAAAAGATTTTAGTTAATTAACTGAGGGTTCGTTGTTAATAGTCTTGATAAAGGTAATAACACAACATAGGAATTTCCATTTCCTAATAATTAATAATTTAATTGCATGATAAAGGGTTCATATTTAAGGATTCTTATAAGATTTATTACCTAGGTACTATTATTTGATATCGACTTTTCTTAGTATTTTCCTTATTCTGAGTTCATTATTGTTTTAAATCTTAGTTTAGTTTGTTTAATTTGATTTTTAATTAGATTAACAATCTGATTCGATGATTAGATAATAGGAAAAGGGTCATTACTAGTACTTACAATTCTCATGGGATCGACTGGTACTTGTCTGTTCTAGCTACAGCTATAGCTATACCGTGCACTTGTGATTTTAAAATTTATAAATTATTATAAGCGTAAAATAATTCAATCATGTTTTTGGCACCATTGCCAAGGATTAGTAATATTAGGAAAGTATAGCTTTTATTAATCTAGCCATTTTACTTTATTTTATCTTAGTTTTATTTCTAGTTTATTTTATTTAATTGAATCTTTTAATTGTCTTATTCTCACAGATCTTAACCTTTTGGTCAGTTTATGAACCGAAGTAATCTAGCAAGCTTAGTCGACAAAGATGCGGAAATCAAAAGAATAGCTTATAGAAATCTCTGCAGAACACAACCAAGAGAGTTTAAGTTAGATAGACAAATAAATGACTTGTAGGTCTTACAAAGAATGAAGAATTAGGAACTATGATAGACTAACCAAGGACGATGTTTGATTATGCTAGACCGAACTTGACAGGAGTATAGTCCAGTATTGTTAGACCGACAACGAATGCCAGTAATTTTGAAATCAAGCTAAGTATTATTCAGATGGTGCAACCGTCTGGCCGATTTGATGGACTATTATATAAAGACCCAAACACACATATCTCAAATTGTTTAGAGATTTGCAACACTTTCAAGATTGATGGGGCTAACGATGATATGATTAGACTGAGATTATTCCTATTTTCATTGAGGGAAAAGGCGAAGCAATGGTTAAACTTAATGCCAAGATCAACAATTACTACATGATATTAAGTGGTAGAGAAATTTTTATAATACATGGGAGAGGTGTAAGGAGATGTTAAGAAAATGTCCACATCATGGTCTACTTTAGATGCAGATCTAAACCTTTTATAGTGGACTGAATTAGAACACAAGGTAGTTAATAGATGCAGTGGCTGGGGTGCTCTTAGTAATAAAACACTAGAAGCGGACCACGACCTTATTGAAGACGTGTCAATGAACAATTTTTAGTGGTGCTCCTCACAAGTAAGAATTAATAAGCCAATTGGGGTATACGAAGTAGACGTAGTGGTGTAGTTGGCGAACTAGGATGAAGCACTAAACAAAAAAACAATGGATTGATGATGAATCCACAAGTTCAAGTTATGCAATGTAAGGTATGCAGGTAAGAACATTCAAGTCAAAATTGTCAAGTAGAACAACCTGAGCATGAGATTATCTGGGGGAAGGCTTCTAAACACCAAAAAATCCATATAACAATACTTACAATCTGGGATAGAGGAATCAACCCAATTTCCCTTAGGAAAATTAGGGGCAAGCAAGGAACATCCCTCTATTGGGATTTCAACAACAAACACCTCAAGCTAAGAAGCCTACTCTAGAAAAGATGATGATAAAGATTGCTTAAGATTCTGCTACAAGACATCAACAAATAAAGGCTTATATACGTAACTTGGAAGTTTAGATATCAAATTGCCAAGTTAGTATCTGAAAGGCCAGAGGGGAGTTTGCCTAGTACTACAGAAACAAATCGTAAAGAATGTGTAATCGTGATCACCCTTAGGATTGGGAAAGAGATTCAGAAGAAGAAGGAGGAAAGGTGGAGGAGAATATAAAGATCAATTAAATGTTGAAGGTAAAGGTCACCTCAAAAAGTCAAGAAATATCAACTTGTCATCCTTTATCCTGTTGGACCAATGGTGGTTGACAAAATAAATCCTTTAATGTTTTGATAATAATAAAATGTATAGATTTGGTAAGAAAGTTATTGCAGGTGTTTTTAGATTGAAAGAAATCT
>JANZLH020000038.1:1653322-1667076 GCA_026770325.2 Erythroxylum fimbriatum | reverse complement strand
ATTAAATAAATAGGTCTGATAGGCTCTTAGGCTTAAGTGATGAAACATTAAATAGCCCAAGTCTTCGTGTCTTCAAGGTTCAAGTATATCCGGTTCAAGGATTTGAGTTAAATGGATTAGTTTGGGCTCAATTCCATTAAACTCTCCTCCAATAGGCTTAGAGTTCGCCATCTTCTCAAGATCCTTACTCCTGCTTACATCAGTATGTCCGAGTGCAAGTTGTGTAATTGAGCTAGAGAGTGATCCAGGGATGAAGCAGTAAACTAGTTCATCAACTTTCTTTCATTAGACTTATTCAATGGATTGGGAGTCCGAGTTTTGTCCCGGAGGTGAAATGATCCCGTCAATGTAACCAAGGAGATCTGAGGTCATGAGAATAGTTTGTATTTGGTTTCTCTATACTAAGTAGTTCGTAAAGTCCAACAGTGTAGCTAAAAAATTGGTGATTTGGTTAAATGGCAATGTAAAGAGATTGTTTTTTGACATGTTATATGTGAAATTGCTCTCTTATTATGTTGAATCTGCTAGTGTGTGGCTGCGTGGAAACTGCCAGTGTTTGGTGTGCGTCAAGTTTGAGTCTACTAGTGTTTAGCTGTGTTGTGTGCTCTGGGATTGGAATTAGCTACTAAGTGTAGGCTATGATATTTTTCTGTACATGTTCTGAGTTTTGCTGGACTGATGTATATAGTATTGCTGGACTGATGTATATAGTATGGTTTGCCAAAATAATGGCTCAATGTTGAAAGAATTGAAAATAGGCTCTAATATCATGACAAAACAAGCAATACAAAGGAAGAATGTTGTATTTTGTATTTTATTATCAACCGAGGAATCTCCCTTAATATACAACTTGAGAATAAGTAGATAATGATGAATTGAATAAATGATAAGAATGAATAAAATATACAACAAACTTGATTTAGGCATGCGAAAATAGTAATAAACTATAAAACATATTATGGTTGAGATTATGAGATGTTATGAATGGTGACATCAACCGACTCATCACATTGGTTAAGGATGCTATTCGCTCAGGCAACTGGGGAAATTTCCACTGTATACCCAAGCCCTTGATCTAAGATTACGGTTCTGTCTAATCTCTAAAATAGAACCTTACTCCGTCAATCTGAGGGTCTGATCTACCTTCACTTTGGCATTCGCAAGCCTTTACCTAGTTTGTATATTCGTGGTTGGGTTGTTGATATCTATCCCTTGTCTGATTGTAATTTCTTATTTTTGGTTCAAACGAAATTCTCAATCACCAAAAAAGAATTCAATAATTTGGTTAAGCAGCAGCTAATTTCAGCCCCTTTGTTTGATTAAGTACCTTATACATGATGTCTTTAAGAGGGAAATCTAGGAAGTGCCTGATATACATATTCAACTGAGTGGACCTGCCAGGTGCCAATGGGAACCATTTATTAACGTAGCACAATAAAAATGTAAGGTGTTTATGCAATATACTGAGTTAATAGGGACTAAGCCTCTGGTCCTGGTGGTGGCACTACTGCATCTTGGAGTAGCACAATTTTTGCTTGACCACCATACTCCTCTGGTACGGCTTCACCACCAATTTCTCTTAACATATCTTTTCTTTCTTCTTCACCGGTTACTATCACAATCTGCACAAACATCCAACGTAAAATGCAAATCAAATGAAAAGCTAACTGCACAACTAATATAAATGCTACTAAATGTGACACACTAACAGACTGATCATACCAAAAATATTGAGCGAAAATATAAAGGCACCTATCTTTGAAATCGTGATATTTACTATCTTTTTCTTTAGTTTGTCCTGCTAAAGTAGAATGTAATTGGATGTTTACCAGCGCCAACTTTTTATTTCACACTTTTTTCATTTAAGTTCTAAACCCTTTTCTTTCCATGTTGAAGACAAAACCTTTTTTTATAGTTAATATAACATATTAACGTCTAGAACTCACATGAAAACATGTAAAATGATTTAAAACCCAATTAAAAAATGAAAATAACTATATTTTCTTGCAAAACCCATATGCACGAAAATATATTGTACATCTATAATCTCCTAAAACATTTTTTCTATAGTATTATTAAGAAGGGTAAAAGATACAGACCGAGACTATAATTAAAAAACTTTAGAAAAAATCCATAATCTTTAAAATTTTTGAAACAACTCCTTTTAGTTTTGGTTACTTTGGTTAAAAAATAACGATAAACCACATGTAGTATAAATACCAGACATAGACTAATAAAATATTATTTATATAACAATTCAACTTAAGCTCTTAAACTCCAACTAAGCTACTTAAATCTGACTTAAATTAATAATTTATTATAATTATCTTAAATATTAATTTAAGTCATTTAATTAGTTTAAATTAGATTCCATAGCTTAATTGCATTACTATATGACATTTGATCAATTCATGTATGATATTCATACTACATGTGTTTCATTATTATTATTTAACCGAAGTCTAAGATAAAGAGTTTTTATGAAAAACTGAAAACTAAAAAGAGTTTTTTTAATTTTAAAAAATAAAATATTTTTCTAAAATTTTTTAAACTACAGGAAAAGTATGTCTTTTAACCTATTAAGAATATTACAAAATAGTCAATAATTTTTCTAAAAATTTTACACTAATTTGGTGGGACATTATTTTTACTCATTCTTTAAAAGTTTGAATATATTATAAGATCGCTTACTTTTATTTTATTTTTCTATTCAAGTCCTCTTATTATTTGAAAATTAGTGATGAGTCTCATAATTGAAGTTATTAGAGAACTTCTTCCGAATAGATGACTCCAATACAATTGAAGTGGATAATCATTTCTTTGGTAATTTGTATTACCTTAAATTCAATTAATCTATTATTTAACTTTCACCATCTTTTTGACAAATTTTAGAAAAGATATTCTTATTAGTCTACCAAGTAATCATACTTTTCTATTTTAATTTTAAAATAATGGCTTTATAGTTTCATAACTCCTTTACAATTCAATGAATTAATTGAGGTAGATGGTGAGAACTTGCTAAGGATTAAATAACAAATATTCTTAAGTAGGACTTACTTCCAACCATTCTTATGATCTATTACAAGGAACTGGAAACCCAATAACAAAGATAATTTTGTAAGGATTAATCATAAAGATACAAAAAGAAAGGAGGTTTTTCAAGATGAATAAGATGAATTGCCAAGATTAGTAACATTCTGTTGAGACTAGATTCCAGCAGAAGTATAGCAAGAGGAGGAATATTAATGCAGTGGCTAGTTGAGGGGGATGTGAGGGTAAAGTGGGAAATTAGGGAGAGAGACGAGTCATGTGGAAGTTAGTTAGGAGAAGGGAATAAAAGGTGGTATAGGGGGAGGCATAGGCATTCGGTTATGATATTGTGATTGGTGATTGTATGGAGGTTCAGCTAGCCCTTTAAGTCTAGCTAGGGAATAATAGTTACCGGTATCCCATTCATTTCTACTTCCTTCTTGTTCTTGTTCTGTGCTGTGTGTGTGTTTGCTGAAGTGCAGGTCTCGGTGTTAGTAGTGTATGACTATTAGAGCAGGTGGTCTCTAACACATTCTATATATTGAAAATGGAATATGCCTAATACATGAAGAATAAGACTTGGAGAATGTCTAACAATTGGTCCATTTGTTTTGCGTTAAATGAAGCTCAATTTGCATAATTAAGATGTATTTAAGGGCTTAATTTATTTTGTTTATTATTAAGCATGCTTATTGTAATTCAGCTACAACTTACTTACTTATAAAGCCCAAACCATGTTAGTATTATTTTATAGTTGTTGTAAAGTTCCTATTTAGGTTAAGACATATTATGGGGTTAATTTTTAATCTAATTAGGATTCTTTATAACATTAAGGATATAAATTGAAATAAGATTTCTAGAGTCCTAGTTAAATTAGTATTAATAGTTAATTTTTGAATTGTTGTTACACTTGCTAAGGAATGTTCCTTTAAGGCTCCAGTTTTCTTTTCCTTTTAGAATTTTAGTTCTTTTGGATCTTATACTTATAAAAGGCCAACTTGTTGATATTAATTGTGCATTATCAATATAAAAATCAAGTCTAGAGTTTTCTTCACTTTTTTCTCTATGTTTTTTAACAAAAACTTAATCTGATCCTATCAAGGCAACTTTTAGCGATCAATATCCTTACAGCTTTGGTTCTAATTAGTGGGTTTGGTTAGGGTCAAGATTTCTTACTTGATTTGAAGATGATCATAGGATTCTGATTTCTTTTTATCTAGGTTTGAGATTGTTTCTAGCCTAAGGTTTGCATTATCTAGTATTTGAGCTTCAGCTCTTGAAATAATATGCTATATAGGACTTATTGTGTCCTTTTGAAAATTAAAAGACGTTTATACCGCCACTCAGACTCGAACCGAGATGCTCTAGCTTTCCTAAGAGTAACGTGTCTACCGATTTCAGCATAGCGGCTTGCTCGAAATTATAATAAGCTATTTTTTTTCAATCGTCGAACTTGAAAGAGTCAATTCAATGGAATACTTTTTAGCAAATATACAAATTATTAAGAAATGTACAAATTAATTAAAAAATTCCTTTCCTTAAATTTAAATAAGTAAACTCTATCCTTTTAGAGTTTGTTTTCTTTCTTCTTATTTGTAATTGTGTCTTTCATAATTCGTCTATTTAATTCTTTCTATCCTCAATTTTTTTTAGAATTCATTGTATGCATTCTCCTTCAATCAAAGTTATTTCATTTTCGTCTCTTTTGTTTTTGAGTTAGTTCACATTGTATATACATAAAATAAAAAGACAATAAAAAGAAAATAAAAAGAGAGAGAAAAAGGAAAAGAGAAAAGAGAAAATCCTTTTCTAGTTTAAAAAAGATTATTATTTTTTATTTCATCATTGTTATCTTCTTGTTGATTTTGTCAACATATTCTTAGTGTCAAATTCATCTTAGTTACCCCTTTGTTGATTTTGCTTCCATTGTTCTTTCGTGTTAATCGTAATTTTCATCAACCGAAGTTATAAACCCTATTGTTGCTTGTTGTTTTGGCAAGACCATTGATAGAGTTCTTCTTAAAGGACTCGTAACGGAAAATTGAGTGGTGAAAAGGCAAGAATAGTGAGAACATCACCAAGAAAGCCAAAATTGAGTGGAACACAAGTGATTAAATGATATAATCTCTAGTGTAAACACATAAAGAAGTTGTAAAGAAAATCAATCTTTATTACCAATGTATCTTTGCGGATTTAATCATGAGCAGTGGTTGAGATAATGTAGAATTCAATCTTAAGTTGTTTATAAAAATAATATAAGACCAATTCAAAATTCTAAACATGAGGTTAGATAGTTTAGATTCCCCGTTAAGACCTAAAGTCTCTAAAAAAACATGTTTGAGGAGGAAGAGGAGGATTCTAATTATGATGAGACTAGTTCTAGGAAGGGAAAAAGGGCTATTTCAAAATGAGATAACAATTTGGGAAGTAAGATGATAAAAATCCCAACCTTTAAAAGAAAGAATGATCCTGAACTATATTTTGAGTGGAAAAGGAAGGTAAAACATGTGTTTAGATTGTCATAATTACTCCAAAGAAATGAAGCTTAAACTAGGAATAGTTAAGTTTACAAATTATGCTAGAATTTGATGGGATCAATTTGTGATTAATAAGTGTAGAAAGAGAGAACGAAGCAAATGGATTCAAATAACAAAAGAATATATAGAGATTGTAAGTATAAGAATTTTTAATAAATTATTATTAATGTTAAAATATTTTTATTTAATATTTTAAATTAATTATAAAAATTAAAATAATTACAATATATTACACAATTTGTATTAGCAATTAATATTAAATAATTAAATAGTATATTTTAGCTAATAATAAAATTAGAATAATTACTAATTTGTTTAGTTTTTATAAGTTGTGCAAAGAGCTAGAAATCAAAACAAAAAACTAAAACTAAAAATTTAACAAAATAATTTTGTATTAAATTTGAAATGAATTATTACTATATTTTTAACTTTAGGAAGATTTCAATAGTAAAACATAAATTCTGTTTAAAGATTTATGATAAATATGAAGCTTGATTAATAAAAGATTTGATTATTCTCTTTCAAAAACTTATGACCAAAATTTTGAAAAATGAATTAAATTAGATAAAGTTTGAAAAGAGGGTAATTGAAAACCTAGTTATCCTTTGAAGCATCCATGTTGTACGACTGGTAAAATATCATAAAGATGCATAAAAGTAATCCATCTAAAAGAACACATGTGACTTCTGTGTTCTTAGCTCAATTGGATTTTAAAGAAGCAAGACATACCTTTTCCAGTGTTGCCTTTTCAAGGAAGCGAGAAACCATTTTCCAAACACTCACAAAGAATCGTGGCATGTTTAAAACAAATAACTTCCCTAGACGCTCAGGATAGTATGCCTGAATGACCACAACCATGAAAGTACATCAATAACTAGCTTGAAGCTAGGAGCTTATAACACAAAGCTATCATAAATACATTGTTCTGATTCTATCCAATGTGAAAAAATTTTGAAAGAAGAAACAGATACTCGCTAACGCCTTTTCTTCTTAACAATTCGCCTCAACATAATTTTAGACAATAAATCATCATAATTGGGAAAGGAAGAATGTTTTCATTTTAAGATGCCCTATTCCCTTTTCGTTTTCTTTCACCAACTACAAAGTTGCAACATTTTGTAACTATTTTATTGTGCAAAATTTAATTTTCTTGCAGTTGAAAGAATACCTGCAAAAATTGGAAACCGGTGATTAAGCCGCGAACATCAACGTTTTTGTATGTAATTTGATGAAGATCGAGAATGGCAATTAACTTCTCATTGCCTATTTCTCTTCCTTTAATTGCACTGAAACATGGAAATTGAATATGTTACAATGGTGGTTTCTAGTATTAACTGATCAAAGATCAAGAAAATAACCACACCAAAGGAAATCAAGCAAATAACCACAGAAAAGGAAAAGGTTTAAGTGAAGAATTTACATGTTGAGTGTTCCAATTCAACTCTCAACTATCGACCAGTTGGGATTAAATACATTTTAAAAAGCCAAAAGAAAATTAGAAGTATTGCCAAGTGCTACTATGAATAAATGTAATCTCCTTCTGAACCATTAAGCAACTGAAAAACTAGATGCTCTCTAGGTCCCTCTAGTCTTGACTCTGTCCACAATGGTAAGGATACAAGTATATTTCAGCTTTTTTTTAAACTCCAAGGCGATTAGAATAAAATCTAAACAAAGATCTTAGCTTCATCACTTAGAATAATTACAAGATCTGCTTCAATGTCTAGAGTTAACAGATTCACATATGATGTGATTTGAGCTGGCAGTTTAATGCTACAACTATAGATATCATTTTAACATTTTATAAGTCAAAATATCAGACCTCGTTCCTCATTTGTTAACAAAAACTATACCTTGCAATGGTCTTGTCAAGCAGATGAACCACAAACTCTGCAAAGAAAACAAAACCAAATGCTTACTTCTTGGTAATGACTGTGATAATGAAACAAGGGAAGGATCCTGGTAATAGCATTTCATTAGTTTGCACCCAGTCCTTGCACAACCACAAAGTAGAGAATGCTGAAGCCCTTAATATCCTAATAATTGCTAGCTCATTATCACTGCCCTCAAATTCATCAAATCCATAATATACTGATGGAGTAGGAATAAAATTGAACTATCCTAGAGCAACTCAGCCTGGTTTATAAGAAATGCGGTAGATATCCCAGAAAGGAAACATGTACAACTACTAACCAAACAAAGTATTCCAAGAAACACGGGCTTCTCGTAAAAATGTGCAGATAGAGCTGCCGACACCATACCATGTAATTACAAATAGTAGAAGGAAACACAATCATGGTTTAGTAGTCCAAGTCAGTTTATCTGAAAAAGGAACAAGAATTTTCCTGTTGGAAACAAAATTTTAATACAAGTAAATTATCATGTATGCCTCAACATACCCTTGGTTATGACCAATTCCTTCTGATGAAACAAGAAGAATAGTACAGGTAAACCACCTTAATCTTCTACCAGGCAAGAAAAAAGTCGATGCAATTAATGTATCCTTGATGTAGACAAGTGCAACCAGGATTAGCACAAACTATTGGATTCTTTTTTCTTTTCTTGGGCCACCGGCCCAACCCCATCGACTTCTATAGTAAAATCAAGAAAACGCTTTTAAATAAAGGGAACTTTGACTATTTTCATAGCGAACAATAGAACATCATTTCCATTGGCCTACATCCGGAAAATATTTTTGAAGCCTACACATTGTCAGCCCACCAAAAGAAGTGTATCAATGTCATGTGCACGACAAATGCGACAAATCTAGATCGGATGGTATCGTTGCACCCACCAAATCAGAGACCAACTTCGTTGAAACGAAGACCAAACAACATGGACGAACATTAACAGACCAGTTTGGGACAGAAACAATATAATTGACTGAATTCTGGTACTTACTCTTGAATTGGAGTTGATCCTTGGAGGGAGTATGGTTTCTTACTTTGACGATTAGTAATGGATGTCCATCCTTTGATAAACCTTGCAAAAACATCTTTCTGGAGTCCAGTTCATCCTGGACTTCACGGTCTGGGAAAAACCCATTTGGAACAAAAGTAGACCTCCAGTTATGCCATTGTACGAACATTTTTGCTGCCTTCTCTGGGTCCATTGATCTTGCAAACAAGAACCTCAACAATGTTGGGTCTCCATATTTCTACGTTAAGAAAAAATCCAAACCAGTAACTTACGTGAACCCAACAGAACTCACACACAACAAACATACAACCGGGTATAGGAAACCAAAAGTAAATCACAAACGAATTGATTGTGTAAATGAGTAATCTTAATTACAAATTGAAAACAGAAAAGAACGGTTTAAGAAAAAGTGCATACCTCAGTAGAACAACCAACTGTCTCAACTGATTTCCTCATCTGTGCAATTGCACTTTCATTGGTTCTATCCATCTGGGGCTGCGAGGAAAATGCCTTAAATTTTGTTTAAACTGACTACAAAAGGAGAGGCTTCAGCGCCCGCAGTCTCTTGAAGACTTTTCCTAGCTCAATTCTTCAAACTTTTACAACTTACGTCACCCACGCTCTGTCCAGAAGCCAGACTTGGTGGAAAAAAAATTAAAGAAACGAATGTGACAGTTCGTCTCGAGTCGTTGGTCTAAACAAGCTAAATGCTGGAAGGATTTTAAAAAACGAAAACAGTTTTCAATTTGACTTTTATTAAAATTTTCTTAATCTACTGACTTTTAAATTAATTTGTGATGATTAAATTTTTTTTTTAAAAAAAGATTGATTTTGAATTTACATGAGATATTTATTTTTAAGTTGTTGTTTTCTGACTTTAAAGAAGTAACTAGATTTCAAGTTCCATTGGTCAAATGGACTTTGCAAATCCTTAAAATACTGACTTAGTTACAGTTATGTTACGTCATCCTACAACTAGAAAAACTTAAAATGAGTTCATCTTTCAATAAAAGTTTATGAACGAACAATCTTTCACCGTCAATTATTGCAAAATTAAACGACTTTTCATTAAGTAAAATATAATTTTAGCTTCTAAACATATTTAAAACTATTATATGATAACTTCACAATCTCATCTTCCTTGATAATTTTGTATCCTCATCCAAAAGTTTTATTTAGAAATTAATTAAGAATGTCGTTGGGCGCTCAGTAGCAACAAGTTTCACAATTCAATGTTTAAGTAATAAAGAAAAGAGAAGAATTGAGATAATCTATAGGAATGACAACTTTTGTTCGACCACCTCGCTTTAGCCAAAAGTCAGGGATACTTGGTTCACAGAGGGTAATGAAAATGAGAATGAGAATGAATATAGTGAGTAATGAAAATAAATATAATTATTATAATTATGAATGCTGGTTAAGACGAAGGAATAATTATTATTACCATTGGTAGTAGTTGGTTTGTTAAAAATATTGAGAAATAAAAATTTGTTAAATTTTTGTTTTATATCAAATTTTAAATATATTTTAATTGATTATTTTTAATTTATGCACCCTAATTATAATGAAAAAATGTTTAAAATCAAGTATATTGCGGTTTTTCCTTTTCAATAGCTTTTGATTTTTTTGCATCAACATATCATTAGTTAAATAATATCCTCAAAATATAGTTTAATCATTCAAAATATTGTGCAATTCATCGACACAACCATAATATCTACCATTCTATTGCTATAGTAATATCAAGTAACTAGTTTAATACAATTTACATTCCTCTCTGATAATTAAAAAAACTAGTGTTAGTAGAAATAAAAAACATTCCTCCTGCACATGGAAGATATGGACAATTACCTAAAACTTGGGTATGAAAAAACTATTCAATCAATGATAATAAATAACCAACCATTATCATTCATTATGTTCCTATTAATTTATTCCCATGCCCCTTAACCAAGCGTTCCCTTAATAGGCCCAATCAAATTGACCAAGTTTTTGGCCGAGTTTGGGCTTAAGCTTAAACTGTTTGACTTGAGGCCTAAAAATTTTGAAGTAAAATGATATAGTTTAAATTAAAATGAC
Organism: Erythroxylum fimbriatum; assembly: GCA_026770325.2. Lineage (NCBI taxonomy): Eukaryota > Viridiplantae > Streptophyta > Magnoliopsida > Malpighiales > Erythroxylaceae > Erythroxylum > Erythroxylum fimbriatum. Next base: position 1,656,511 of record JANZLH020000038.1, on the reverse strand, counting down.
GTCATTTTAGAAACTTGAATTAAAATAATTTAAATTAATTAGGCTTATTTGATTTTGAGTCATCTAAGCCCAATCGACTTTGAGCTCCAATTGTGAGCCTTATTTCTGATCTAGCTTTGAATCCGGCCCGTGCATGAACTCAAAATTTCGGCCTGAGTTTGACTTAAAATATTGCCTCTTTTAATCATCCATATCCTAAAGTTGAATGTTTTTATAATTAATTTTCACCTAAATTATTATTTACTGTGACATTTCACAAAATTCTCTAATCAAAACTAGCACCAGTTTACCGATTTTGTATCAAAATAATTTTTTTTATCAAAACTTTCACTTTTTTCATAAAAATTATTATGAAATAATATCTTGGTTATTTTAATATGACATATGCTGAATTTTTTTCAAAATATTAGTTAACATTATTAATATGACTTTATTTATGTCTTAAAAATCAATAGTTTTAATTCTATATATTAATAAAATTACTTGTCATTTGAAGAGAAAGTTTTAGTTATGGACTCAAAATGTAATATTAGTCTACAATGTCAATCATATGAAGACGATGAAGTAAGTGGAAGTGAAGATTTTGAATACTTTTATTAGTAGTTGATTTATTTTGATATTTATCAATTTTCTTCTTCTTATTTCGAATTAACTTTATCTCATTGACCCTTATAAGCAAGGCTTTCATCCACAAATGTTTCTTTCATTTTTTTCTTTTTTTTTGTTTTAAAGTGGAAAATATGTGTTTTTTAAAATTAAAAAGATTGTATTAATAAGTTAAACATAAATTTGACAATTAAGGAATCATACAAAAAAATTTATATTTATTAAGTTATCAGATTTCTTAGTTTTATTAGTTTATTTTATTTTCAATTAATTTATTTTAATTCAATCAATTTTTTATTAACTTACACAAAGTGTATTCAAGTTGTTAGGTGATTTATTAATTATCGTGGGAACGATATCTTTTATATTACAAGTTATGATTTTTATACTTGCAGTATTGAATTTTTCCATATAAAACTGACAACAATAACTTAATTTTGGGAATTAGATCTATAGAGACAGATATGAAATTTGTTTACCCATTCTAATCCAAGTAGATAGATGATGTATTAAAAGTGTTTAGATTTTGAGATATATGATACTTGTGAAGTATTGAAGACATCTATAAGTTTATGCATGATATTTGAGTTCAAGATTATAATGAAGTTAAATATAGAAGTAAATCCTAGTTAAGGTATATTTTACTTAGAACGATATATTTTGATATTATAAAAGTTCCAATGTGTGTAGCGTTAATTGATAATTAGAATATTACACATTTTTTATGTATTAGAAATTATTAATTGGATTAGTAAGTTCCTTCATAAACTTAGATAGTTCCTTGTATTGTTCAGACAATAATACATTGTGAAACATTAGAGTTATTAGGGATGTAAAAGGAGTTAAGGTCTCATCAAAGATTCATATTTAGGCAGATTCTCTTAATCGTGATGATAATTAAGAAGAAAATTGTAAGATTTAAGCAAATTCTTATTATATAGTATCATGTAAAATTCTCTCACTAAAATAATCTCCTAATAGTAGCATAATCGTCATATAAAGATGATACGGAAAACTCAAGAAAACAAGGTTCTTGAAACTCCCTAATCCTATTGAATCAAAACCACAATCTTTCTATTATAAGAACATGCTACTTCAAACCCCAATTATACGAAATTGAGACCCAAACTCAAAGAAAACAGAAGAATTGAACATGCCACAATCGATTACCTTGATAAGTGATGCAATCCTTGAAGTAACAACAAGAAGAACACACCTTTCTTGAAGATAATATCTATAAATTTCATTAATCAACAAATCTGATGTTTACAAGGATAAAATAAGGTATTTACACCCTTGCCCACGTTCTAAACCTAAAAGGAATAGGTTACACTACTTAGGCTCACATGTTTGGTTTTCCAAACCTAGCTTTAAATAAACTAAGGCAAGTACTAATAAATACTCAGCCCATAATAAGTATTTATGGGCCTAATAAACAAAGGTTAAATAACAAGCCCAATGTATTAAAATAAGTCCAAAATAATAATTGAACTTGTCTTGAAATTTGGCTAAGTATTAGCCCCTCTACATGCCCTCTCTAGAAGAATCACAAGCTTGACTACTCCACTTGAATTCTCCATGGATGGTTCGATCTTGTCATCAAGGTGAGATGAAACGTGACTTTGAACAAACCCTTAAAGTGCTTGTTTAAGCCTTACTGCACGCTACCTTGTAATAGGTCCACTTGGCAAAGTAAGCTTGTCTTGGCATGTTACACCTTGATGTCCATTGCCATGGCTTCTTGTATCTTTCCCTCCCTCCTCAAAAGGATTTGTCCTCGAATCAACCCCTGCATAATCAAATGGAGAGAGATCAGCAACATTAAATGTAGCAGAAACTTGCTACTCACCTGGCAAATCAATTCTAAAGGCATTATCATTAATCTTTTCAAGGACTTGAAAAGGTCCATCACCTCGAGGATCCAACTTGGATTTCCTTTTCTTAGGAAAGCTCTCTTTCCTGAAATGCAACCAAACCCAATCGCTAGGCTCAAATTGCATCAACTTTCACCCTTGATTAGCTCTTTGGCATATGCTTCATTTTGCTTCTCTATGTGCTGTCTTGCCTTCTCATGAATGTTGCACACCAAATCTGCCATCTTTTGTCTCCTCAATGGTGGTAATTCCTTGGGTAACTCATCCGGATAAACATCAGAGTATTCCTACAAAACAATTTCACAACATTAGATGAAGGGTCAATGTTAGTCTCATTACAAAACAACTCCTTATATGTAAGCAAAACCAGTGGTTTCTACGTATACATGATCTTCCTCAACTCTTTTTTCTTTTGCAAAGAAAGTACTTTTTTTTGTTCCACTCTTCTTTTCACTCTTCTCACCTTTTTCAATTGCACACTCTCTTTCTTTTGCTCACTAATGCAATCTAGGGGGGTTGGGTACTCTTGTTCCATTCGGCATAGGTGGTTGCTGAGGATTCCCATACGCAGGTTTAAGTGATCTCTCCATCCCAGATTATAGGTCTAACAGTAGGGATCATACTTTCTCTGTGGGTTAGCATTAAAAACACCACCAACTGCATTCACATGGTCAGTAGAATCATCTTGCATAGTAGGACATGTATTAGC
>JANZLH020000038.1:1577436-1587514 GCA_026770325.2 Erythroxylum fimbriatum | reverse complement strand
TCGGATAGATAATTCCTGCAGCTAGAAGTTTAAGCACTTCTTTCTTCACGACCTCCTTCATATTTGGGTTGAGCTTTCTTTGGTGTTCCCAAGCTGGCTTTGCATCTTCCTCCAAATTGATTCGATGCATACAAAATGCTGTACTTATTCCCTTCAAGTCTAAAATTTGGTAGCCAATCGCTTTCCTATACTCTCTCAAAACCTTCATTAATTTTTCATTCTGCACAGTACTTAAATTTGCATTCACAATGACTAGATAAGTACTATTAGGTCCTAAAAGTTCATACCTGAGATTTGAGGGTAGGGGCTTTATTTCAATAGTTGGTGGCTCTTATTGTTTCGAAACTAGTGCAGTGATTTGTTTTGACTGCACAGGTTGTGCGCTCCTCTGCACAGGTTGTGCTGCTAGCGTCTGCAGCAATTCTAAAATTTCTGGATGATGGGTTCTTGCTGAAATTGAATACACTAGAAAATTTTCCAACAAATCATTAGGTTTAGACTTCTTAAATTGACTTCTAACCTCCTCATCAACTCTATCAACTCTAAGACATGAATCTCCCTCATCTTTTTCCTTAATTGTCTTTCCTAAATTAAATTCTAGTTTTTCCTCCCCAACTTTCAATGTCATTCTCCCATTCTTGACATCTATAATATCCCCCTGCAATAGCAAGAAAAGGTCTCCCTAAGATAATGGGTATATTTGTATCTTCTTCTATCTCCAAGACCACAAGATCTACTAGGATAAAGAAATTCCCTACTTTTAAAGGTATATTTTCTAAAATACCTTGAGGGTATTTGATTGACCTATCAGCTAGTTGGAGGGAAATTGTAGTAGGCTTATGTTCTCCTATATCAAGCTTTTGACATAGAGAAAGAGGTAAGAGACTTACACTTGCACTAAGGTCATATAAAGCCTTACCGATGTTTGTGCTTCTGATTTGACAAGGAATGGAGAAGCTTCCGGGATATCTCAACTTCGGTGGCATCTTATTCTGTAAAATAGCATTGGACTCTTCGGTCAACGCCACTGTTTCATACTCCTCCAACCTTCTCTTATTTGACAGGATTTCCTTCAAGAATTTTACGTAGGTTGGCATTTGTGTGAGAGCTTCCATGAAGGGAATACTGATGTATAGCTTCTTGAGGATTTCCAAAAATTTCCAAAATTGTTTATCCAGCTGAGCCTTCTAAAAACATTGCGGGAATGGGAATGGCGGCTTGTATGGAGGAGGTGGAGTGTACTTTTTAGTTCCAGGATTTTTTGGTTAGTTCTGGACAGGTTGTGCAGTTGAGACAGAATCAGATCTTTCCTTCCTTGCTGTTTTATCCTTGCTTTCCACCATCGGTTCTAAGACCTTTCCATTTCTCAAAATCACTGCATCAGTAGTCTCTTTAGGATTTTCTGGTCGTGCAGGCAATTTACTCTTATCCCCTCTTGATGTACTTGCTTGTTGAGCAATCTGAGTCTCCAACATCTTGTTGTGTATGGCAAGTTGATCTACCTTAGAACTAAACTGCTAGATTAGTTCTACCATGGACTCCAAAGATGATTTCTGCTCTTGAGCTTGTGAAGTTTGTAGAAGAGCTTGAAGTTTTGCATTTTGGAATCCTGGAGGACCCCTATTGAATTTTTGTTGCTGGACTGAAAAGTGAGGTTGGTTTTGAGGGTGGGAAGAGTAATGGGGCTGGTTTGAGAAATTTTGTGGTTGTCTGGGTTTGGAACCAAGAGAAATTGGGGTGGTTTCTCCACTCAGGGATGTATGAGTTTAAGAAGGCTCCACCTTGAGGTTTAGCTCCGTAGTTACCCACTAAATTAGCTTGCTCAACTGCAATGTCTTGTCCATAAGCCTCAAAATCATACATGGGTTGTGTCAATTGCTACAGTTCATGCATAGGCTGTGTGCTGTTTTCCGCCATCACAGTAACTTTATCCATCTTATCCATTCTCTTTGTCAAGGCTTCAAATTTAGAGTTCATCATGGATAACGCATCAACCTTAAACATTCCTGCAATTTTATTAGTCTCTTGCTTTAAATGCCCCCTGTTTCCACTCCATTGGTAATTATTCTAAGCAATCCTTTCCAAGAGTGAATGACCTTCATCTTCAGTTTTTGCCATGAAGCCTCCACCTACAGCTGCATCTATAGCACTTTTCATAACCGAAGAAAGCCCGTTGTAGAAAATCTGCATAAGCATGCATTTCTGAATCCTGTGGTGGGGGCATTTTCTTTGTAGTTCCTTGAATTTCGCTCATGCTTTATACATAGATTCATCTTCTCTCGATAGGAAGGAATGCATTTCACCCCTCAGTTGTGCGGTCTTACCTGGGGGAAAATACTGCATTAGGAAAGCTTGGGATAACTCTTGCCATGTAGTTGTAGACCTTAGAGGTAGAGAGTAGAGCCATTCACTTGCACAATCCCTCAAGGTAAAAGGGAATAATCTGAGGCGAGTTACATCGTCAGTGTAATGCCGGACTTTCTGAGCCCTTTTGTGTTGTTATGTATTTGGAGATACTACTGTATGTTGATATATACATGGTTGTATATGAGTTCAAAGACGAATTTGAATCCTTTTGGTATTTACGCCAATGATTTATAATGTTATATGCCCTTACATGAACTTAGAGTTCATCGGTATGCGAAATCTTAGAGATTTCTGACAAAAAAGCTTTTAAGTGTGTAAAACTGAGTCTATTGGATGGATATGACCATGTTGGTTGAATTAAATGTGCCTTATAGGTGATTAGACATGATTTATAGACTTATTGGACACTTAGAAAGCTTAATTGAAAAAGTTGATGTACATAAGGGCTTATTTGCAAAATTGTTAAAAGTTCAAGGACTTAATTGTAATTTTTCGATTCTTAGAGGACCCATTTGTAATTTTATAAAGTTAAGGGGCTTAATTATAATTTTCAAAAATCCAGGGACCAAAATGAAAATAAAAGTCTTGGTCATTCTCAAATTTTGGACTTAATTGCAAATTTAGGAAAAGTTTGGAGGGTATAATGGTAATTTCAAATAACTAAGGGAAATAAGGTAAATTCATCATGTTTGGTCAAAGAAGAGTCAAATTCTAGACCCTTCTTCATGTGTGTGACCGTGCAAGCCCATTAATTGAAAATTAAAACATTTAGTTTTAATTAAAAGAAAGAAGAAGAAAGGAGAAGAGAGGAGCAGAAGAGGGTTTTGGCCATCACCTAAAAGTTTACTACATTTTTTATTCTTCAACCTCAACCAAGATGTTCTAAGCTAATTTGGGGTCAAGGAACTCAAATCTATCATTATATTTGATAAAATCTCAAAGGATTTGAAGATATTACCGAAGGAAGGTTTAGGTAAATTTTGTCTCATCTCTCTTTACATTAGGATTTTGAGTTTGGTGTTAAGATATGTTGTTCTCCATGCATGAAACATGGTTTAGATTAATTAAATGTGTCATGGAGAGGGTTCTTTAAGTCAAAATCGAAATTGACCCCTTTAGGTGAAAGTTTGTGAATTTTTGAATATCTTTTGAAATTGATGGTCTAAATGGATTCTATGGTGTTAATTATACATGTATGATGTGAATTGATGATGAAGAATGAAGAAGATGTGTGTTGGTTAAGTTTAGGTCAAAATGATGGAGAAAAGGTGGATTAAGGTAATGAGTTGTGTAATTGATAAATGTAGCTTAAATGGAAGCAGTTGGTTTGAATGGAGTGGTGGGATGTGTGATTGAGTGGAAGTGATTACTATATGACATGATGGGAGCAAGAATTATTATGGTAAAGTTTTGGAAATGTGACTTGAAAATCATGCACATTAGGAGTTTGATAAAATGCCTAAGTGAACTAGATTTAGGATTTAAGGCTTTATAATGGTATGCATTGGAAAACATTTTTATGTTTACTTAGAGTGAACTTGAATTGTTGCTTAGATTGACAAGTAAAGCCTAATATTCTTGGATAAAGATGGGCTTAATTATGTTTAAAAATTGGTATGGGATTAAAGGCATTAAAATGCCTTAGAAAATGCAAAAGAAAAGTTAATGTGACTTGTAAGGAAGTAAACCTGTGAGAAGTTTAATGTTCAAATTCTATAGCTTAGAGGGAGTGATATTGTGTTTTATACACCTATGTGAGGGTTTATAAATAGGAAATTTATATTTAGGTAGTAATTTCATTGTATATCCTTTTTATGTATAAAGCCTCAAGAGCAATCAATTAAGGGGCCCGTACCTAGGATTGCTGAAGTTAAGTGAGTGTATACCTTCTTTTGAGATGAGTTAGGGAAACCATATTTTTCAAATAGGATTAGAACATCCTAAGATAAGCATGATGACTTGTATGTGAATTTTGAACCTAGGCAACGTATCGTAGATTTAAATTTCAAATGGATGCTAATATGTTTAGGTATTTAATAAACACCATTGTTTTGAACAACTATGCATTGAAAGTACAAAAGATAACTTTTATTATACAAAATAAAGTTTCAACATAGTTTTTGAAAGTGATATTTTTATTACATATTTTGAGAAATGTTATTATTTTTAACAAATCTGAGTTTAAATTGCAAAGAATGATGTTTTATTTTATGCAACTACATTTTTAAATAACTTTGCGCTTGGATTGTAAAAGATAACTTTAATTGCATGAAATAATGTTTTGGAATTTATATAACCATAACCGAGTCATGTATTCTACATGTATTTGTTCTCTTTTGGCTTAGAGCTATGACAAGGTTTCATTTTATCGGTTGGACCGATAAATAAAGGCATAGTGCCTTAATTGATCTTTGTACTTAATGTTTGTATATGATTTGTTTTGTGATTGGTGAGGAAACGATTGGCCAATCGTGTGTTAGGCACAACTGGTTACTGATTAAGCGACCCTTGTACCCGCAATACTGGTACATAAAAGTCGAGTCACCGTATCGACACCTTTCTACGGGACTTACGGGTGATTCCACACCTAGGGTTTAGATACCGACGAGGTCATCACTTAGGGTCATGACGCTCTTGTCGACTGTAGTTCGGACTCACCACGGACAAAAGTCAAGCCAACACCGAGTATCGATGGGTGTGCACATTAGTTTGGCCAACTAGTGGTGTCATACATAATTGTTTTGGCTTATCTTGATATTGATTTTCCTATTAAGATTTGATTGATACATATGATGTTTTTACGCTTTTGTGTATTGGAACTGGGACCTAGGTTCACCGGATGAGTGAGATAATAGGCTAAGCCTATATGGTTCCTAACCAGTATACGTTGTGTCATAGGCTGGGCCTATGTGTTTTATATGTGATATATTTTCACTTCATATGTTATCTACACCGTCTTGGTATGAATCGAATTCTATTTGTGATATATGTTTTTCCTAGTCGCTGAGTACCTAGTATACTCACCCCCTCCGCTTTCCAACCATGCAGATTAATTTAGTGAGTTTGAAGCTCTGAGTGGATCGTACGATCTTTTAACATATTTGGGGTATTACTGCACGTGGGCAGTTTCCTATTCTGTACTTTTATTGTCTAGTGACTCATGAACTGTGTTTATGTAGATACGCTTTATGATTTTGTAAGTTAACTTTTGATTGCCTTGTATTTTATAAAAGATTTTATGTATGAACTTTTGATACTATTGTTAAAATTGCAATTAGTTGAGATTGCCTAGAGTTGAGATTGCCTTGAGTGGACTTTAAAGTCCTAAAGTTGTGGCTGGATGTGAATATAGAAGTGTGTTTAAAAATGTTTGCAGCTTTTGGGATTTTTAAAACACAGCCGTTGTGCTGCCCAAATTTTTTCAAAAAAAGAAAAAAAAAGAAGAATAGATATTCAGTTAGCCTTTCATAGTAGGATTAAGGATACCATGAGTGTCCCTAGCCCGGTTATGCGGCAGTTGCCACGGGCCCGATGTGATACCGGATCGTGACAATTAAATTGGTATCAGAGACAAGGTTTGGCATTTTCAAAAGTGTTATTTTCGTTTTCAAAAAGTTCATGAGCCTTAGGAGTTGAGTTTGGGTGTCGAAAGTCTTTAGTCAGGAAGTTGAGTCTCGGATCGTTAAGATGATGTCCTTAACGGTCGGATGATTTTGACCTTGATCAGAGTACTTGTCGACATTCCTTGGCTTGTTAGGGTGTCAGATAAGCTAGGCTTAGCTCGATCTCTTTTATTAAACAATGTCTTTTTCTTTAATTTATAGTGATACTATGGTTGGATGAGGAAGGGGAAGTCGTCTCTAGGTTATACCTTTACGACCTGAGCCAGAGGATATTAATCATCCCCTGAAGCCATTAGATCCCCCTCTCATTATAGTCACTCCTTTTAGAGAGTAAGTAGCTTGTGATGAAGTATATATAGCTTGTGAGATAAAGATAGGCGATGTTGTATTAAAGGCAGATCTTACTCTCCTCGATCGTTGGGATTTTAAGGTGATATTGGGGATTGGCTGGTTAGAAAGGTATTGCGCCAGGGTTGATTATTATAAGAAAGAGGTAGTGTTTGAACCTTAGGATAGAGTCCCAATTAAATTTATTAGTGACCGACGAGTATTAACGAGTTATTTGAAATCGATGATCAAGGCTAAGAGGTTGATTCATCAGGGATTCTAGGCATTCCTTGCAGATGTGATTGACACTTCAGCATAGAGGGTTGAACTAGGTGATGTCCCTATTGTTCGCGATTTCCCTAATGTTTTACCGAAGGATTGACCTAGATTGCCACTTGATCGGGAGTTTGATTTCACTATTGACTTGGTCCTGGGGAAGACATCAATATCTATACCAATATATCGCATGGCACCAGCAGAATTGAAAGAGTTGAAGATTCAACAACAAGAATTATTCGATAAGGGATTCATCAAACCAAGTCATTCATCGTGGGGAACACCTATATTGTTTGTCAAAAAGAAAGATAAGACCATCCGCTTATATGTTGATTATCGGTAGTTAAACAAGGTTACCATCAAGAATAAATATCCACTTCATAAGATCGATGATTTGTTTGATCAGCTAAGAGGATCTACAGTATTCTCAAAAATAGATACGAGGTTTAGGTACCGTCAATTGAAGATTGATGAGAATGATGTGCAAAAGACTGCCTTCTAGACGAGGTATAGACACTATGAATTTTTAGTAATGCCATTCAAATTGATAAATGCACCTACAGTATTTATGGATTTCATGAATAGGGTGTTCCCTCCTTATTTAGATCTGTTTATCATAGTCTTCATTGATGATTTTCTGATTTACTTTAATAATGAAGAGGAGCATGCTAGACATCTCTGGATTGTGCTACAAATACTTCGCGAAAGACAGTTGTATGTGAAGTTTTCAAAATGTGAATTTTAGCTGAGGGAGAATGGATTCTTTGGGCATGTGGTATTAGGGGAAGGTGTTTTAGTAGATCCAAAGAAAGTGGAAGTTATACTTGAATAGGAACAACCCAAGAATGTGACAGAAGTCCATAGCTTTTTGGGATTAGCTAGTTATTATCGAAGGTTTGTTGAGGATTTTTCCGTGCTTGCAACTCCTTTATCGAGGCTTACCCGAAAAGGAATAAAATTTTAGTGGGATGACAAATGCAAGGCGAGTTTCTAGGAGCTGAAGAAGTGATTGACTTCAGCACCAGTGCTTGCCCTACCTACCTAGGGGCTAGGGTATGAGGTATACAGTGAAGCCAGTCACTAGAGACTTGGCATTGTACTTATGTAGGCCGAGCGAGTAATCACATATACTTCTAGATAGCTGAAGAAGCATGAGCTAAATTATCCTATAAATGATTTGGAGTTTCTAACGGTAGTATTTGCACTCAAGATTTGGAGACACTATTTTTATGGGGATATTTATCATATATAAACCAACCGCAAGAGTCTGAAGAACCTAATGACACAAAAAGTGATAACACTCAAACAAAGGAGATCGTTGGAATCAATTAAGGATTATGACTTAATAATCCACTATCATCTAGGAAAAGCCAATGTGGTAGCCGATGTACTTAGTCGTGAGTCCTGTTCGGTAGTAACTGATAGGCAACATCCTTACATAACACATTTGATGAGTGTGTGAAGCCTTGGGGTTGGACTCCTAGAGGCAGAGGATGATAACATTGTTAGCACGGTTTGAAGTTCGGTTGACATTATTTGATGAGATCAGGAGATCGCAGGCTAACTATCTCGAGTTAAAAGTTATTCAGGAGAAACTATTATCCGAAGAGAGTGAGGGGTTCAGACTGAGAAAAGATGGGTTATTAGTCTTCAGAGACAGAGTTTGTGTGTAGAATGACCAGGGTCTTAGACAAGCTATCTTAGAGGAAGCTCACAGTTTGACTTATGTCATGCATTCGGGTAGCACCAAGATGTATCGAACTCTTAAGAGAGTTATTGGTGGCTAGGAATGATGAGAGAGATAGCAGAATTTGTGGCCAGATGCCTTCCTTATCAACAGATTAAGACAAAGTATCAGAAACTAGCAGGTATGTTACAGTCTTTACCCATTCCGGAATAGAAGTGGGAGTATGTAATATTGGATTTTGTAGTTGGATTATCTAGTACATCAAAGGGTCATGATGTTATTTGGGTTATAGTGGATAGATTGATGAAGTTTGCATATTTTCTGCCTATCCACACAATTACTCATTGGAGAAATTGGCAAAGCTGTATATCGACGAGATTGTAAAGCTGCACAGGGTGTTAGTTTCTATAGGACCAGACAGGGATTCGAGATTCACCTCATAATTTTGGCTAAAATTTTAGGAATCTTTAGGGACTAAACTGAAGTTTAGTACTGCTTTCCATCCCCAAACAGATGGTCAGTCAGAGAGGACCATGCTTAGAGCATGTCTGATGGAATTCCAAGAAAATTGGGACCTTCACTTGCCTTTGATAAAGTTCGCTTATAACAATAGTTATCAAACAAGTATCAGTATGCTACCATATGAAGCACTTTATGGGAGGAAGTGTAGGACACCTCTGTGTTGGGATGATGTTCGTACAACCAAAATCGAAGGAACCGAATTGATAGAAGTCACCACTCAGAAGATAAAAGTCATTCGAGAGAAGACGAAAGTCACCCAGGATCATCAAAAGGGTTACGCGGATAAGAGGCGATGACCATTAAAGTTTGCAGTTGGAGACAGGGTTTTTCTGCAGATATCACCATGGAAAGGTATCATCAAATTTTAGAGTCGAGGGAAGCTAAAATCTCAATATATTGGACCTTTTCGTATCCTGGAACGTGTCGGGACTGTGGCGCATCGGTTGGAATTGCCACCAAACTTGGATAGTATCCAAAGCGTGTTTCAATTCTCGATGCTTAAAAAGTACTTATCGGATCCATCTCATATTTTGGAGACATCTCTAGTAGAACTGAAGGAAGACCTGAGAATTGAGGTGAAACCAGTTTAGATCTTGGATCGACAGATAAAGAGATTACGCAACAAGGAGGTACCCACGGTTAAGGTTCTTTGGAAGAGCGATAGGATTGAGGAGATGACATGGGAGCTTGAGGATACTATAAGACATCAGTATCCCCATTTATTTGTGTCCTCGACATAGGAGTTTGAAGGACGAAACTCTTTTGAGGAGGGGAGGACTTGTAACACTGAGCCCTTTGAGCCTTTTTGTATTGGTCAGTACTTGGAGATGCTGCTATATATTGATATATTCATGGTCGTGTATGAGTTCAAATATGTATTTAATTTCTTTGGATATATATGTAATGATTTATAATGTTATATGCCCTTACATGAACTTAGAGTTTATTAGTATGTGAAATTTTGGAGATTTCTGTCACGTAAGCTTCTAAGTGTGTAAAACTGAGTTTATTGGATGGATATGACCATGGTAGTCGAATTAAATGTGTTCTAATGCCGCAGAGGTAAATAGACATGATTTATAGACTTATGTGATACTTAGAAAGCTTAATTGGAAAAGTTGAAGTACATAAAGACTTATTTGCAAATTGTTAAAAGTCAAAGGACTTAATAGTAATTTTTCAATTCTTGGAGGACCAATATGTAATTTTATGAAGTTAAGGGGCTTAATTATTATTTCCAAGAGTCCAAGGACCAAAATAAAAATAAAAGTTTTGG
>JANZLH020000038.1:1528611-1539941 GCA_026770325.2 Erythroxylum fimbriatum | reverse complement strand
CAAAACTCGTTAGAGAAGAATAACTCTGATACCATATAAGAGTTGGATAAAATGAAGGTATGTATATCTATTATTGAGGTAATGCACAGTTTATATACATTTACAAGTACTAACGTTCAGTATACAATCAGCAGAAATCTATCCATAATTACAACAATATATTTGGAATAATTGATCATCAGGTGATTGAGTCCTAAGATTAAGCCACTGTTAGCTCTGATCAGTAATGTTATCGTTATCAGACACTACCAAGGCAGAGTCAATAGAAAGAGCCACTTGAGAATAGCCATGAAACCAAGCGGGAGTCAGACCATAATATACTGCCCATAACTCAGCCTGCCACGCTGTACAAACACCCTCAATCACACCAAATCCCACTAACCAGTTACCACTAACGTCCCGAAGCAGCCTCCCAGCTGCCGCCAGTCCAGGATTACCCTTGGAGGCTCACATTAGCTGCCTTGACTCCCAAGTATTACGTCTGACATATTGTCAGAATTAAGCTCCAAACTGTCCTTGTAACATCACTATAACTTGGACAAGTCTGAACCAGCTGTGGTTATAATTCAGAATTGAACTGTCAAACTCAATGTAATTAAATATATATTGTATTGTGTTGGTGTACCAGTTGTAAATTAAGTTCAATGAAATTAATTACTTAAATTCCCCAAAAAAGAAAATTACAGGCTCTATAGTTGCATTGATCACACATACAACTTTGGACATAATTTCGAATTCATCAAAATGACAGTACAAAATTGTTCAACATTGTAGCGTTTCTCCACATTTTCCATTTCATGTTAGATTAAGATACAAGGCTGTTGCCTTTAAAAGGTTATGATATCAACTCAAAGTAACCAATGATCAACCCCAAAACCAAACGTTACAAACACAACAATAAATTCTTGACAGCTTTCTATTATATTGCTTAGCCAGCAAGAGGGTTAGCATGTATTGTTATTCGATTAAGCCTTATTTCCGCAAGAGGTCGATCCCCTGGTCCTGTTTGAGTCTGCACAAAATCAAAATTTCCATCAGAACATTCTGAATCGGAAAATGAACAATACGCAATTTGAAGTCTCAACAGAAAACCCCAAGAGATGAAAGAGTTATTATTTCAGTCTTGTTTTAGCTGCTGGCGGTATATCATGAGGTTAAATAGGAAAAACGAATCTGTCAAACAATTTTAAAACAACATAAATATAAAAAGGATAATCAATGAACTGTTCATACCCACAATCATGTATGTTCATTGAACTCCTATTTCTCAAAGGTATTCATTTTTTGGTTACTATCAAGCAAGCAGAAAGCATACAAACATATACCTTTTCCATAAGATCAAGTACTTCAAAACCATGAATCACCCTGCCTAATACAGTGTACAAGCCATTGAGATGTGGCTGCTTCGCATAAATTATGAAGAACTGGCTACCATTAGTGTTAGGCCCACTATTGGCCATTGATAGTATACCCCTAGCATTGTGCTGAAAAAAAAAAAAGGAAATATGACATTAGAATTTTCAGAATTTACCAACAGAAAATCATATAACAAAAGCCTGTCATCTCTGAAAACCGAACATGAAACACCATCACAGCCACGGGAAGGTTATGGAGTTAAAATATATGGTCTCTGCTATTTTTTTTTTAATTTCATAGTTAATAGGTTATTCGAAGAAAAATCAACACAAAGTTCAAACTCCCTTAAACATTAAGATAAGCTGAAAAATAAAAGTAGGCATAAGTATACCTTAAGAGACTCTCTGATTTCGTCATTGAACTTCTTGCCCCAAATACTGGTGCCTCCTTTACCAGTACCAGTTGGGTCTCCTCCTTGAATCATAAAACCTTTGATATTTCGGTGGAATATTGTGCCATCATAATACCCACTTGCACATAATGCCAAAAAGTTCTAGGAACAATAAGTTTTTGGGGATTAGACCCATTTTTGAATCCAACTCTTAAGAAGTCTGCCAAAACATATCAATCTTTCTTCTAGTAAAAAAAGAAGAAGTAACAGTACCAACCTCAGCAGTTTTGGGGACCTCGTCGCAGAAGATTTCGCACTTTATATCGCCCAGATTAGTGTGAAGTGTAACTGACTGCAAATAACAAAAATAAATTGAGCACTAGAGTGGAATGTCGTAAACAATGAGTTTATGAGCAAAATCAAACCCTAACCATCTTAGATCAATATGTCGTCTTGCTCACAATCAAGCTTACAAATTTATTATAATAACTGCCCCTGCGAGCTTCTGCGTCGACGAGCTCTTAAAAAGACATTCGCCTTGTGGAAGACCGTTCTGGAAACGGATAAACTTCCAACCTAGCGACGTCGTATCCTCACAAAGCAGAATAGGGTAAAAGACAGAAGCTCCCTGTAGTTTACCTTAAAAGTAACTATTGTTCTTTAATTTTTAATTTTTAATTTTTAATTTTTTAAAATTTTTTTAAAATATTTATCTATGAATAGCGTATTGGTATAAATACTGAATTTGATTCTGGTCGGGTCGGCTGGACCGGCCTTGGCCGGCCCAACCCCGAGCTTGGGTATCAACGGCCTAACGACCACAGCCCATTCGGTCCATTGGATGTCAGACTCCCATGCAAACACAATAATCTACGTAAACCTAGCATCTACGGCATATATAAGGTATAATTATGCCATAATTCAGGTATGACAACACAACCCTACTGCTCTCTGAATATAGCGGCCGAAACCCTACCAAAATACTAACTTGAGCGTCGGAGGAGCCTCCCGGGAAACAACCCCCGGCGTGCCTTTGTCTGTTTTGCAGGTATCACGTAGTCATAATCAATCAGGTCATGGATCAGAACGATGACAATCCGATTCAGCAGAATCTGACTGAACCAAATTAGTTACAATATAATTCATTAAAATATAATTCATCAAAGCCTCCATTCCTTCTCCTTATCTTTCGTACCTCTTCAGCTGGAGTTCCCTTCCCAAATTTGTGTTTGTCTATGTGGTAGTTTCTGGCCTATACCTTTTTATTTACTTTTTTTCATTTACTTTTAATCTATTACTATTATTTATATCTTTATTGCTATTATTTTATTCTTATTATTTATTTAGTTATTTTTTATTAGTAATTAATTTATTTATCAAGTTATTGGATTAATAATGTTTTCTTCATTATTATCAAATTTTTAAAAATTCTTTTTACCATTACTTGTATTTCATTTATTTTACGTTTTTAATAAATTGTTTCTGTAACCTACATCATTCTTATATTGTCTCATTTGCATGTAGGTCTACCGAAAATAACCTCTCTATTATATAGGGGTAAGGCTGCATATTATCGAACCTTCTCAGACCCCGCTTCATTGCGAGATTTTAGACTAGATGATGATGATGATAATTAATTAAAATATAATTTATTAATTAATTAAAATATTATAATTAATTAATTACAATACTTTTTACAAACCAATCACTGTCGATGATAATGGTAATCATTCATTTCTCTTAACTAATTATCATAATTACAATGATAATATCCATTTCTATTCTTCATTATATTAATTCTCATTCCTACTACTATTCTCCGTTTTTCTTTAATGTCCGTTGGCTGTTGGGGTCCTACAATGTTGATCGGGAATTTAAGGGCACGAGTAAGATCCGACCCAACGTCAAACCAAAATCCATGAGCTAAACCCGCCAACTCGTTCAGAGAACGTCCCTAAAATCCCGCACTTTTCTCTCGTCGCCATAACTAACATAACTGCCAATAACTACTACCATCATCTCCCTTACTATTACAATTCACACACCATTTTCCTTCCGTCAGTCTCTCTCTCTCTCTAAATGGCAGAGCTCCTGGAAACCTACGCCTGCGTCCCTTTGACGGAGCGAGGGCGCGGAATTCTCATCTCCGGCGACCCCAAAACCAATTCCATTCTCTACACTAATGGCAGATCTGTCATTATTCGATACCTCGACAAGCCACTCCAAGTCCACGTCTATGGCGATCATGGTTACCCTGTCACCGTCGCCCGTTATTCCCCCAACGGCGAATGGGTCGCCTCCGCTGACGTTTCAGGTGTCATAAGGATATGGGGTACTCGCAACGACTTCGTTTTGCACAATGAGTTCCGGGTCCTATCCGGTCGGATCGATGACTTGCAGTGGTCTCCTGACGGCTTAAGGATCGTCGCCTCTGGGGATGGCAAGGGAAAGTCTTTTGTTCGTGCTTTTATGTCAGTTTTCTTCTCTTCCTAAGTAGTATTTATATTACTCTGTCTGCACTTTGTTTTTTAAGCTCAATGAGTTGGGCTATCTTGTTATTGTCTTTTATAGAATTTGAAACAAATTTTATAGGTGGGATTCAGGGACCAATATAGGGGATTTTGACGGGCATTCAAGAAGGGTTTTGAGCTGTGCGTTTAAACCAACCAGACCATTTCGGATTGTCACTTGCGGAGAGGACTTCATTGTGAATTTTTACGAAGGTCCACCATTTAAATTCATGCTGTCTCAAAGGTTGTCATTCATAATAATGTTTTTACATTTGGAAATGGAAGTTGCGTAGGAAGAGTATGTTTCTTGATTGGCTTGCCTTTTGCCTATGCAGGAAGCATACAAATTTTGTCAACTGCGTTAGATTTTCTCCGGATGGTAGCAAATGCATCAGTGTGAGCTCGGATAAGAAGGGTATACTATACAATGCAAAGACGGGGGAAATTATTGGAGAACTATCAGAAGAAGATGGCCATAAAGGCAGCATATATGCTGTCAGTTGGAGCTCTGATAGTAAACAGGTTAGCAGCAAGATTCATTTCAGTGTATTGTAACTGAAGTGCTGCATACAGAAATTATCCTAAAATTATCGCATTTTTTACAGTATTCAATACCTTTTCTCAAATTTTTTGTTTTAATTCTTAGCACCTTTTGAGTTGTTTGTTAAACAGTTATTGTCATTGATCAAATATGATTACATGTTAACAAAAACAATATGGTTAAATGTGTTCCTTTTCTCTTGTAAACGTTCATTGCAAGTGGAGAACTACAAAAGATTTCCCTTTTGTACTCCATTGAGGGAAATTTCAAGAATGAAGATCTAGAAAGCTTAATATCGGAGATCCCCAACCCCATGTTAATGGTTTAACCAGAGTGGCTGAAAATGAAGCATCTCTTCTTTTGAGTTTTACTTGTGTTCTTGATTGGAGTTACGCTGATACCTGTGGCATTTAATTAATGTTTTGTGAACTGGATACTTCAAAATTTCCCTCCTGAATTGTATTCTTTCCTAAAATTTTCAGCTACTCACTGTCTCTGCTGACAAGTCTGCAAAGGTGTGGGAGATTTCAGACGATGGTAGTGGAAAGGTGATAAAATCATTGAAATGCCCTGGTTCTGGTGGAGTGGATGACATGTTGGTTGGATGTCTTTGGCAGAATGATCATCTTATTGTTGTTTCCCTTGGTGGAACAATTAGCATATTTTCTGCAACTAATCTTGATGACGCCCCAACAACATTATCTGGGCACATGAAAAATGTTACCGCATTAACTCAGGCTGGAACTGATCAGAAGATGATCTTGACAGGAAGCTATGATGGGGTAATTGTGAAGTGGATTCAAGGTATTGGCTTCTGCAGTAGACTAGAGAGGACAAATAATGCTCAAATTAAATGTTTAGCAGCTGTTGAGCAAGAGATAATTACATGTGGATTTGACAACAAGGTGCGGTAAGATAAGAACAGGTTGAATATTATTTGAAGAAATGATCTTATTCCCTGTATCTAAATGGTCATATACCATATACTGCTGAAATTTTATACTCTTACATTGATAAAAAATTCATGGGCCTTTAGTTTAAAACAGATTACTGCACCTAATATCTACATGAGTGATGTCAATAAGTAAATCAATAGCCTCTTCTCGAATTTGGTCACAAATTATTGCAAAACTGCATCAAACTGAAGTTTCACTTTTCCAGATTGGGAAATTCAGTCATAACAACTTATTTTTCTACAGTAGTGAGTCTCAAACTTATAATGAGAAAGTCACCTTCAACATTTATTACTACAGTAGACACTTCTATATTTGTAGAGTATTAGAACTTTTGTAATCCTATCTTTTGTGTCACCTATATAACATAGATGTTTCAGTAATTTAACCAATTAAACATATAAGACAAGAACATTCTTGAAGTTGATAATTAGAGCCAGAACTACTGTATGCATCCATGGAGTTCAATGCCGGGGTGGAATTTTATCATATAATTCCTGTTGCTAACTAAGTTGAAATCTTTTCCTATCGGTCACCTTAGGGGACTATTTCTAAATTGCAATGCCTTAATGTTTCATTACCATTAATTCAGGTACGTAGGATTCCCATGATCAGGAATGATTTTGGAGCAGCAGAGGAACTTGACATTGGCAGTCAGCCTAAGGACTTAAGTCTTGCCACTGAGTCCCCTGGACTGGCGTTGGTTTCAACTGAATCAGGCGTTGCTTTGCTTAGAGATCTGAAAATATTGACAAATAGCAATCTTGGGTTCACCGTGACAGCAGTTACAATTGCACCAGATGGAAAACAAGCCATTGTGGGTGGGCAAGATGGCAAGTTGCACATATATTCTATATCAGATAATACTTTAAACGAAGAAGCAGTCCTCGAGAAACATAGAGGTGCCATAAGTGTGATAAGATATTCGCCAGATGCCTCCATGTTTGCTTCAGCTGATTTAAATCGGGAAGCTGTTGTTTGGGATCGTGCCTCCAAAGAGGTAGCCAGAACTTCAATTACTCTCTTCAATGTCCATCCTTTAACGTAGCATGAACATGATGGATACATTGTGCTTGTGATCATTATAATGGTTATTCTACGAAGTCTATAATTTGGCTTCCCGGAGGAGACTATCTTTAATCAGTTACAGAGTTACTGAGCTCCATTCCCAAAGGGTTGATTTAATGACTAAATTGGCTTTGACTGTTAAACTTTGCTGGCAAACCCTTAATCGCCGTTGCCAATTGATTTTATATTGGCTTTGACTGTTAAACCTTGCTGGTAAACCTTTGCTCATTGATTTTATCTCATTCATCGTGGAGGTAACATAGTTTCCTGACATTTGTTTTGTAGGTCAAGCTTAACAACATGTTATACCATAGTGCTCGTATAAACTGCCTAGCTTGGTCACCTGACAGCTCCACGGTGGCTACTGGGTCACTAGACACCAGTGTGATCATATATGAAGTGGGGAAGCCCGCTTCAAGCCGTTTAACCATAAACTCGGCTCATTTGGGCGGAGTCTATGGTGTTGCATTTACTGACAAAGACACGGTGGTGAGTTCAGGAGAAGATGCATGTGTTCGTGCGTGGAAGATACCCCCAAAATAACCAAATTATGGCCACCTCACAAAAACGAAAATTCATAATAGAACACAATTTGCAGTTAAAGAGAAAGAAAGAGAACTACAATGGTGTTTTTGTTTTGCTTGCAATGCTTTTAATCCAAAGATTGTTTTTACCAGGCTCGGATAATTGTTTCTTAAATAATTATCAATTGAAGCATTATTTTAAATCAATTATTCAATACTTTTTAAGTTGACAAGTCATTTGCCATTTCTGCACATTTTAATTCTCTGCTTCTATTTTTTAGTACTGAATAGTCCAAAAACAAATAATCTAAATCTTTTTTAATTATCTTAATTTATGGATCCCCAGGTTGTGTATCAATCAATATACTCGATTGGATTACTCAGCAGTAGACATAACTCGCTTCCCTTTCTTTTTTGTACGAGTATTTTCAAAGTCATTAAAGGTGATATCATAAATTAGTATTACAATGAAATGATACCAAGCTCTCAAATGAAAAATTATCATCAAAATTTATAAATAAGAACCACCTTCTCAGTTCAGTAATTTTTCAATAAACTAAGTTGGTAAAAAAATACTTAGACTCTATTAAACTAATATCATTACTCGTCACAAAGCTTCATACAAAAATGCCATTACACTTTTTGGATAGCATTAGTTATTTTAAAAAATGCCATTAAACCAATAACATTACCTCTTACAAAAAACCATCACATCTTCACGCAAAAAATGCCATTGTACCTTGATAAATAAGAACTACCTTCTTTGTAAATTGTCACTATCATAAGTTAGTTAAAAACACCTAGACTCACGTTATGTTTTTTTTCCGATTCCAATTTCCTTGGACTGCTTCTTCTTATCTCTTACCCCATGACGTCTACTTTTAGCTTTCTCCTTATTTTCGTTTCTATACTTTATTTTTACAAGATACAAGATCAAGGGGAAAAGAAAAGACCAAGAAATACCTTTAGTTACCTTTCCTTCTTGTTGCTCCTAAACTCATTAGGAAGCCTGGATCCTCTTTACATACTTTAGCCAGCTCTAGACTCCTAAGGGTAATTTAGTCTCTCCAACCTCCTTTTTTTCTTTTTTCCTACTCCCTATTCTTACTATTTTTAGAACGTTTTTTTCAACCTTTCTTTCTCTATCCTTTGACTAACCCCTTCTTTTAGCTATTGGACACCTTAAAGCCTGAATAAGAGGAAATCCCTTTCCCACCTTTACCATTTGATTCTAGTTAGAAAGCTCAGTTTAGAACCAAACCTTCATTTAGTTCCCCTTCTAGCTCAACCCCCTGTAAAGCTTAGCCTTAAACTAAAGTTACTCCTTCTGCTAGCTTTATCCTAAGATTGAAATAGAATAAAATGTTAAGGGACAACTCCAATTCCTCTTTTCAATGCTACCACGCTTATGACATGTTTGGTTCAAGGAATAGAATAGTTATTCTTAGGAATAGAAAATATGAGGAATAGAATAGAATAGGTATTACTTTGTTTGGTTCAAGGAATGGAATAGATAAAGAATTTCTATTCCTATGTTTGGTTTGAAAATATAAACTTGGAATGACAAAGGAATAACTAACAAAAAGACCAAAATATCCTTATTATTATTATTGTTATTATTATTAATTTTACTATTCTTATCATTATTAATTATTATTATTATTATTAATTATCTTTGCCAAATTTTCTACTTATTCCAATTCTTATTATTATTAATTTTATCAATTATTTTTATTATTAAAATGCTTATTATTATTAATTTTCTTCTTCTATTTATTATTATTATTATTATTTAATTCAATTGAATAATCCAAGCTAATTCAATCATATTTTGAGAAAACAAAAATTTACTATTTTTAAATTATCATATTATTATGGTTAATTTAAATTTTACCTATTAACTTTAAATCAGACCGGATCAAACTAAGCCCGAACCAAAATGCCAATCACTATCTTAGTATGTTTTATACATATAAACTAGTTACTAGTGAAAGGAAAATGCATTTGATGTTGGTTTACAGAACTTAAAAAGGACCAAAATATAAAAACTCTCTGCACTTGACTTGAGATCAATAACTTAACAAAATGGATGATTGTACACCTGTAAGAGGCTTTCACGGATGAACAGAAAAGTCAGTCCATGTTTATCAGGATGCATCAATTCTTTCAGTTGACAGATTAATCTGTACGCCTCCAGACGATCACAATCATAGTTTCTGTCTCTAACGCCAATTGAAGAAGTAACAGTGCTTCTATAGATAAAAGGGTTACACCAAAACCTTGCCATTGCTTATGAAATTTGATACAACCGATTGCTTGTGAAATTTGATACAAGTGAGTTAAGTAAACTAACAAAATGGACAATGCAGTCTCTTAATCCTTCCACAAATCTGCAAACTCATCAAGCTCCAAAGGATTAGATAGTTCATGCATTTTTCTCTTTGTCTTGGCTTTAACTTTCTTGGCAAACTTCCCAGCTTTCTGCTTTTTCTCTAATGACCGAATCTGAGTAACAAACAACATCAGTAATGAATCATATATTTTGAACAACCCAGTAAAATAAGGGTAACAGTCACTAAAAGGTGAACATCTAGCTCCAGCAGACAAAAACCACAAGATTTAGAATGCCAATTGCCTAACAAAAAGTTGTCTTAAAATCACAAACAGCAAGTTCACTAACCTGGTTTGGAGATCCATAAAACGGATTTTCATACAGAGTCAGGCCTCCAAAGCTGCCACCAAATGTATTGTTTTGATCCAATCCATCTCACAATTTCAGCAAAATGACACTTGTTAGAATGATTGAATTATTGAATATACCAAGAATAGAATCGTGATTCTTATTCATCACCAGTGATTGATCACTAGGGACATATGTAAAATAAGCCAAAAGTAACTTATGTAACCATAAAGAGAAACTTTTCAGTAGTTCGAAAAACATAGATGTCCTCCATCTATAAGATAAATTAACCACAGTCCAGTCTTTAACTTAAAAGAAGCATCAATGTGCATCTCAACTAAAATAACAAAAGCAGAAAATACTCTCTGAATTAGCTGGTAGTGGAGATATTACAAACACGTAAAAAAGCTTCCATCAATATTAAAAAAATTGTCTTCTTCATCATTGTCAAAAATTAAACTACAGATAACCCTTGCTTCATGCATAGGAAACAAAATACCTGAGTGATCATTTCCTTCAAAAGCTTCCAATGGGCATCTTTATCAAAGTTAGCAGAGAAAGTCAAGATAGGCCGTGACTCTTTTAGATGATTCCCAGTAAGCTTTAGCTCTTCCATCGTATGGACTATTATGAAAAAAGAAGAACAAGCAAATCATCTCCACTTGCACCAGTGATGTATACATGCTTTACTTCAGCATACGAAAATATAGACTAACTAAAGAAATAGATGAGTTAAATACTAAACATGTAGAAGTACGAAGATAAATTACCAGCATTGACTAGGAACTTAACAGATGGACCACTGGGACACTTGGTCATCCATTGGTACAGATCTTTATGTTTCCTACACTGAAATTAAAAAAAAGAAGATAAAGCTTATTAGTTCAAATCAATTAACTCAAGTTCACAATAACAATACAAAGCCTTCACACAGTCGCACAACAATAACATAAGTGATATTAGCTGGTTTTCTCAAGAAAAGAAACATTTGAAAACACACGATGCTGGCAATGATTATCTCAAAATACCCATATTAAATACTCACATGAAAAAAAAAACCGATACAAAATACCCAGATGAAATTCATCGCCACATTGGAAATACCCAGATAAAATACCCAAATGAAAAAAATACCCCTCAACCAATAGAAACCCATCACCCAATCGAAACAATACAAATAACTTACTAGAATCTGGCGGTAGAACGCTGGAATCACAAACGTCAAGAAGAGAAAGAAGCTTCGGGAGAGAGGCTCGAAGATGTTTCAGATGTTGAAGAAGAAAAACAATTTTTGGGAGGCTTGTGTG
>JANZLH020000038.1:1470230-1482984 GCA_026770325.2 Erythroxylum fimbriatum | reverse complement strand
AAAACTCACCCAAAATTTGCAATTATTTTTCAGGACTCAGAAGAATACCCCGTTAGACCAACGGGAGTATACTTACAACATTTAAGAGTAGATTAGAGGTCGGGATCAGTTCGCGTCTGCATTATGTGTCTACTAAAATTGTATTTTTCTGAATTTTGTACAAATGATTAGGTCAAAAGTGTCAAGTTAACGGACTGTAATAATTCGTATTTATGAAAAGGGCCCCGTGGGCATACATAATGATCTTCCGCGCAATGTGTGTTTGTGTTTCAAAAAAAAATATTTATACTGAGTTTTAACTGAGTGATGTAGCACGCCACCCTTGTGGGGCACGGACTCGGATATCACCATCGATGTCGGATTCTGGTCACGCGGGAGTGGGGTGTTACATTCTGTCTGGAGCATTTATTATCATAATGAAGGGCTTCTATAAAAGGAGCATTATTAATTATTTGTCAAATTACTATAGTTGTTTTTGACAAGAGGTGATGAGGCGCATAAGAGAAAACAAAATTAGAAATATAACCTTTTTCAACAAAGAGAAGAATGAAAGACAAAAAGAACACAGGCTATTGTCTCGCCTTGATTTGTAAAGTTTATATACATTTTTGGATAGAGATTGGTGACCGCGCGTCGTTACGCTTGTCAAAATAAAGTAACTAGACTACTACTATAGCAGTGGTGAGTCTAGGTCAATCCCATAGAGAGTGTGTGTGAAGTTTATGAAATGAAATTAACCGGTGTTTACACTTAACAGGGGGTTTTGGATTTTTCAATGAAGAAAATAAAACGAAACTAACTAATAAAAACAAATTAAAGAAAACATGCAATAAAATGATAAATGTGGGGAATTCGGTAGGGACCCGGTTCTTTGGTTCAATCTCGGCCTAAACCTTAAGCAAGTAAATTTTATTAATTTGTTGTTCTTTAACCTCTCCTAGAAATTATTAATCGTGAGTTAAAAATTAACCCGAGTTTTCCCTTAGGTTTTGTTTAATCAAGATACGATCGTTAATTAAACCTAACCACCTAACAACCTAGGATACGATCTCTAGATTTAATTAGGCAGTAGCATTACGAATTAGGAAAACCGATTAATCAAGGCAACAACTACATACGATGCGTCATTTAACCTAGGTCATGTTATCCCTAATGATTACGAATCATTAGTCGCTACATGTGAATTTCAACATAACAATTACGAATTATATCAAAATTCTAGCAATGGGTTCGAAATTAACAATTCAATGAACGTATTAAAATCATCAATTCACAAAACCCAATAGGTTCATACACAAATAACCGAATAATAACGAAAATCCGATTATCTATACATAAAACCCAAATCAGTTAAAACCGGATAACATAATCAATTTCTAATAAGAGAAAGAAACAACAAAATAATTAAAGAAATTCTTAACGCGGGTCGTCGGCGTCGATTTTACCTCCGAACCGGCGTCGGAAAGTTTAGCCCATCATAGGTATTTTCTATAATACTATTTCAGCCCTCATCCTCATCCTAGCCAAAAACCCCTTTACTGTTCTTCTTCTCTATCGCTAGCTTCTCACAATTTTTTGTTTACTATAGCTTGGATTTCTTTACTGTAGCTTGTGATGGGATGAATTAATTTCGTCCCTCATTAAATCCTTTACGGCTTGCTGGACGTGAGCTGCTTCTGTACCTTGTATTTGTTCCCTTATGCTTGTGTCTCTTGTGGCGACATTGTGCTAGATTGAAGACCCTCTGCGCCGACTTTGCGCCTCAGCCTCCACGTCGTTCACGGCCCAACTCAAGCGCCGCCTCCTGTTGCTACTACCTAGCTTATTTTATTCCCTTCTGCGCTGTCCTTCGCGTTATTCTCCTCTTTTCGTTTTAAAACCCTCAGCTCCTTCCCTTGTGCCTCCTACGCGTGCACGATTCTAATTTGATTTAATTGCCTTGATTAATTGCTGCTCCACGTGTTGACAAACGCCCAAACCACGACTTAACTCTGCTTTGTGATTTTCAACTATGTAGCCTCTCTATCTATATGTGTGGCTTGCGTTTTAATTTACTCCCATTCAATGTCCCTTGTGCCAACAGACGTAGCGTTTTGCATTTGTTTTCCCTTGTGCTACGTCGCCTGCCTTCCCAGCTCTGTATTGCGTGAAACTCAATTCAAATGCCACCTATTGATTTAATTTGCGTCATGCCTTGATTTATCTCTAATCTCCACATTGGCGTGTGCCTCCTATTTTGTTGCGCCACAATCTACCTTCCCAGCTGATTCCTCTTGCCTCGCTAATTTAATTTGCTCTCTGATTGTTTTTGCTACATTTAAATTTGTTGTACGTGGTGTCTCCCTGTGTTGTAGCGTCTTGTGCTTGTTTATTTATTTCCCCTGGCAGATTCCTGTTTATTGCTAATTAAAATTGATGCCATGTTGCTCTTCATTGCTTGTGCCGTCTCACATAATTCTGCTTGTGTTTTTCTCATTTGATTTATCTTCGTCCATTTTTCTTGTCTTTTAATTTTCTTCTTCTTTCATAAAGTCAAGCAAAAATAAATCTTCAGAAAATACCTCAAATGGGACACTTTTGACTCACTTTAATCTCTTTACTCCCAAATTGTACCTAAAATCAAATATGAATTAAAGTGAGTATCTTAAGCATTTTTGTATCAATAAGTGCTAAGTGAAAATAATTAGAAATATCGACAATTAAGCACATATCAACAACACACACACACACACACACAACATACACCCACACACATCAGTGAGATGTTATGGAAAAGAAAATTGGAATTATGAATGATGAAATGTAGGTGAATGGTTAAGAATGATGTTGCATGAGAGGAAGTAAATTTGGGACAACTTTCAAGTCTTTCATAAGGGTAAAATGTGTGTTTTATGACTTCAGAGGAAAAACTGTATTAATCTAGGCTGAATTAGATGAAGTTGTCTTATTGGAAATTGTAGATTATCTTTCTAGCTTTCCAACGCTATAAAGTATGAAGTTTTTGGATATCAAAGTTGACTGATATGATCATTATAAGTTGGTAATGCTGCATTGGAGGTATATCAGGACAGCTATAGTAAATGATGAGATGTGGTTGAACGTGATAAATCAAATGAGTTGAGAATTGAGAGTTTTCTGAGATCAATTTGGTGGTTGAACTGTTAAGATGTGATATTGCATCAGAAGAGGTGAATTTGAGAAGATTATAAGCGAAAGTGATGATAGAATGAATGTAAGAACCATTGGAGACGCGTTGGAGGGAGTTTTGTATCACCTGTGTCCGTTAGACGAACTTTAGGTCCTTTAAACAGACCTTCTCGGGTCTATGAGGACCCCCAGCCTTGCCCATGTCCGTTTAACGGACATTAAGTCATTTAAAATAATACATCAAAACTTATAATATTATAAATACTAATCCTTCATATATACATTTATATAAAACAGAATCATAACAACCAAAAAATATTTATGCTTCAATTGTGAAGTCAAACACATAATTCCACACTATAGATTTTTACAACTTTAAAAATCTCAAAAGTTTTCTTGTTTCAATTTGTAATAATAATAGGAACTTTGTAAGCATGCAGAGGAGAATTCACAACATCTTTTCTTCAGTTGCACTTATACCAAAAGTATATGGAGGGAATTACGTAGAAGATGCTTAATTAGTGAAGAATGAGCCAATTTGACAAATATTAAAGCTTGGTATTTTGCTAGTACATTTTTGAACAGGTTTGCACAGCAGTGTTTCCGGGTGGTTCTACCATCACTAGTTACAACTATGGGATGAAAGAAATAGTAGAATCTTTACAAGGAGCTTCCTCATGATCAATTCTGCAAGCAGCTAATATAGCACATCAGGCTTCAAATCAATATACAATGTCAGAAATTCCAAAACCTGCAATATCTCCTTTCTTTTTGGAATGTCTAATTTCTTCTTTTGTCTTTAGTCCTTGTAACGACTGATAGTCACCAAGCTTAAATGACCTTACTTTTGTATTAGAGCATTATTTGTCTACCTTTTAAGGCTTAATATACGATTCTTATTCTTCCAAAAAAATTATAATAGGCACAAGCCTAAATGCTATACTAGTTAAAACCTAGTAGAGGAAAGGATAACTTTTCCTTCTCCACTGGGTCAAAGGCCTAATAGTTAATGAGAACATTATTAAAAACTTGTTGAATGCATCTAGGGCAATTGTATATGAGATCCAATGAATCAATAGATACCAACAGCAATTGCCACGTTCAGTTTTGAGTGCCCATGGCTTGTATGGTCCAATCAAGTGACCCCTTTAAACAGGAAAATGGAGGTTCATACTGAATCCAAGTTCACACGTTGTCTTATCGTAATTTAAACACCATTCTTGTTTTGATCGTTCACTTACACGCAAGATAAATCACCCACAGGCGTAAAGTCAACACAAATGACAAAAACCCCAAAAAGAAAGCAATAGTTTGGATCTTAGTCACTCTCTAGCTTTGTTTCTTAATGTTGTGTTCTTTTCGCCATTTTTCAGCATTACCCTACATGTGTCACATTTGGTTAATAGATTTCTGAACGAAGTGAAAATAAGTGGATTGATCTTGCACGTATGCTTAATAGAATAACCATTCCAGGTGTTATCAATCATAAGAAGTTTCTTAAAGACCTCGAAAGCTTTGCAATTGGTTGATTAAGAAAACTCTTTCTCTGTGAAAGACAATTTGATGAACATTATTATATCCAATGTTTCTTGAAGTTAAGCTGGAGGACATGGGGTCTTTTTCTTTTTAATGATAATAAAATTGCACTTCAGCAAAGAAAATCCATATGAGTAAGAAGTAAAGCAAATTACGGTCAACTTCTTCTATTAATACAACTTCCCTGGGCAAGGCTTTGCATAGAAGTTCTTCTCTAGCCATCTCTTACTCAAAACCAAATATATTAAAAGGTGGAAGTTTGCAATTTGGAATATCAAAATGGAACCACAGTAATGATACAATAGAACAATGCACTAATAATGTATCTAAAATATAGGACCTCCCTGGAAGTTTATTCCTTGCTTTAACCAAGTCAACTTGCATAGACGAACAAAACTTAGAGATTACAGAATTTGGTCTCTTTTGCCAGGAAAGGATCTTATTCCGCATATGAATGAATCTGCTAAATTACGTGCAAAAATATTCGATAAGTTAAATCATCTTAATACAAATTTATCACTTCATCGTAGAGGTTTGCTCCCCTTCTCTCTATAAATTTCTTAAAACCAAGTTTGCGTTTTTCCAAGTCAACTTTTGGTGACTTTCTAGTTTTTTATGTTCTGCCTACTGACGTTTTGTATATATATATTTTCCTAAAACCCAATGGTGTAGCCTGTAACTTACCAGACTACCATTACCAACTCCTCCTTACCTCATCAATCCTTTTCCCTCTTTAACTTAAGCTGACTTTAGCAATCTCTCTCTTCTTCCAGTGTCCGCTTTAAGAAAGCTTCAGGTATTGAAGCAAGTGTTCCTATAGCTGCCAAATATTATTGAATGCAAGTGGTAGGTGAACATAGTCTTACATATTCATGTCGAAAATATAAAAATGACTTAGATCCTTGACTATAAGGCATTTTCATTTTTGATCTGCTCACCTTTGCTTTCTCTATAAGGCATTTTCATTTTTGATCTACTCACCTTTGCTTTCTCACATAAATTTAAGCAAAAAAAATCAGTTTAGCAATTAATTCATGTGACAAGATTAATGCAAGTAAATGTTAAGGCAAAATATCAAACTTGAACTTTTGGGTTAGACCAATAGTCATAAAAAATATTCCAATTTTGTTCATTCATTCTTTTTGGTACATGACTTCGTGCCTCTATATATGAAGCAAAGGGCTTATAATATTTATGTAACTTGAAACAGTGATACCCAGTCCTTTGTTTCTATAATGAATTAACCCTTTTTGAAAATTTTGGGTTCTCAATATATATAACATTTAATTTCAACTGTAAATAATAAGTCAAAATGTAATTTATCACAAATTCATTGAAATTTTGCATTCCATTGTCTTCTTGAGTATGAATTTAATTTCTCCACCACCTAATGTGCAACCAAGGTTTTCTCTAGTCCAACAATATATTTTTTTGAGCTAGGCATGTTTTGATCTTGTTGATTTTTTTTTAATTTCTCTCAGTCCACATTAAGGAAACTGAATAATTCAAACTAAGACTAAGACATATTTTTTCTTGTCCAAAGGTGAGTTACTTATCTTCAACCCATCTTAAAATGTTATCCTATTAATTCTCAGAGTAGATAAGATTCAAAATGTGTTGAATTATAGCCCAGATAGAAGTTGTATATTGACATTTGAAGAATAGATAGTATATTGACATTTGAAGAATAGATAATCAATGCTTTCAGCTTTCAAATTGCATAATTCGCATCAGACATCATTTGAGCCAATCATCCTATCTTTGGTTTTAAATCCTTTCCTAGCCGCTAGCCAAATGATGAAGGATGCCTTAAGCTTCAGAAAACCTTGTCAGACAATATTAAACTAAGGGACTAGAGGAATATTTAGACTAAGAGCTTTAAGATATGAAGCACTAGAGAAATCACCCTTATTACATGAAGACCAAATAAAGTTGATCACTTGAGGAACTATTAGACAATTAGTTAGGAAAGTAACTCTAGAGTCTATCAATGCCTCTTCCCAAAAAGCTTTAGGACTCTAAAAGTATGACACTATTTACTCTAGCTTGAGTAGGGATTCTAATGATAAGATTTGAGCTGTCTTCTCTAAGAATTAATAAACTCAGTGAGGTCTAATTGCCATACCAAAATTAGGTATTATCACCCTTCCCCACCTTGAGTTCAATAAAGGGAAATACTACTTGTCTCATTCTTAGCAATTGTAGAAGTTGTAAGAAAAACCAACATTATTAATAAAGTTAAACAAACAAGTGCATCAATATGTAAAAATTTATGCAATTAAATCCAAATATTAAGGTTATTAAGTTAAATGTTACCAATATAGAAATAATAAGATATAAAGAGCACTTTCAAGATAAATTCAATCAGCATAATTAAGATCATCAAAATCATCATCATTAATTGCATTATGATTCGATTTTTCATCATCATTATATTAAGTCAAAGTATTATCATTGTCACATCGTTCATCCTCAAGATAGTTTTCATACCTTTCTAGGACAAATTGTTTTGTACTTTAGTTGTTCTAATATATTGGGATTAGTATATCTCTCAAATGAAATGACGATATATCCCCATATTCAATTTTGATTGCTACCTTATTCCCCTATTATTCAGTCTCAGGATATACTTCATCACTACTATGACTCATTTCGCCATTTTCCCTTTATAACACATCAAAAAGATTTTGGTATTCAAAATTCTACACAACTTGCCAATTACTACCTAATATTATGTCACTGAGATGGAACACTTGCTTTACTTGTCTTGTGAGCATAAATGGTCTACTTTCATACCAAGTGATATTAACAATGATTATAACAATATTTCCATTCACTTTTATGCTCATCCCATTGTCACCAATATTAAACCATTTGCACTTAAATAGAACAACTTTTCTATCCTTGATATATTCTAATTAAATTATATTAGTGATAACAACTTATAAGTTAATAAATTCATCTTTACATTTTCTTTTATTAAAAATGTCCATAGTTTTGGCTTCTAAGGCAACTATCATGTTCTTTTTCATGGAATCTAACTCCATTGACAATACAAACTGTATATTTTTAACCACACATATGAGACCCACATGCTAAGGAATGTAACACTCTCGTTGCTTTTGGAATTTTATGATTGTGTAATCGTGTCATCTATAAAAAAATCACTAAAATTAATGTTGTAATATTAATGACAATGGTAAAATCTTTTTCTACTTTTGCACGAGTAACTTACTCGTGTCCTAAACCATGATGGGAACTTTAGCTTATGGCTTTTTTTAACGTTAACTTCACCATTGCTTCTAATCTTACTTTTATGCTCTCTAATTAAAATGTAAATTTATGTAACAAAAGAGAGTCTCAAAATTAAATTATAATATGAACTAATATATGAGAATTAATATACAAACACCGTATATAAGTTGACTTCCTCACTATTATTCAAAATGTACCAATAGCCAATTTCAAGTTCATCTTTTATTCACTTCACATAGTTTCCTACTCCAAATGTTGTTACTTTTTGGGAGAAAACCGACTAGCCACCATCTTGATGAAAATCAAAGATACATTATTCTTTATTAAATTGTGTCTTATTGTCATGAAATTACTTAGAAAAATGTCAAAAAAAACCCTACAGTAGAGTCTTTAGGTCAAACTTTATTGTTCACATAACGCTTAAGAGAGCCTAAAAACTTAAAAAAAGTATAAAACATCAAAATTTTCTACTAAATAATATAAAAAATCAATAAATTTATAATTAAAAAATACCATTCAATTAGGAACATCCATCGAAATTGACCTGTATCACAAAGTTTTGCCTTATATGGTAAGTGAATTGCCACGTACACTATAACATGAAAGAATGATGGTTAAAAAACTAGTTCAAGCTTACGAAGAATCAAAAAAATGTCTTTTTCCATTTGTTCAAGTTCTTAAAGTTATAGTGTCTTACAACATAATTGCTTAAAAATCACTAAATTCACCCAAATTTGTTGACATTTCCTTCAATAAATACCTACTTATTCTAATAAGAAGTAACAATTATAGCAGTATCTAAGAATCATGGCTCTTCAAGACCAAAACTTTTTTGTCATTTGCATTGACATAATATGCTATATTAGAGGCATAACTATTAGGAAGCTTAATTGATTTAATATATTGGTAAAAAGTATGTTTCTCATTTTTTAATATAGTTTAACAGGCAGATGGAAATCAAATCTTTATATTCATATCTTTTAAGTATATTATTGCCTTAATTGTGTCTTTTGATTTGCCGTCAATACCCACAAAAGTTCCTAAAATGCTTTCAAAAATATTTTTTCAATATCTATGACGTCAATATTATACCTTAATATGAAATCTTTCTAATAATGCAAATTACAAAATATGTTTTTTTAATCGTAATTGATATCAGTAGTAGTTTGCTTTCGTTTTCTTATACTTGGGTATTTGCTAGGTATAAACTCTTTGACAGCGGTGTCGAGTGAACTCCAAAATTTTCCTGACTCTATACACTAAAATTTATAGTTATGATGAGTTAGGATTTTAATCCACAGGGAATGTCAGTTAATTTTTGTAATGGAATTAATTGATGTAAGCACAATATAAAAGGGGGGTTTGGATTTTTAGCAATTTAGAAAATGAAATAAATGTAACTATCGAAAACAAATTAAAACAAGCAATCGAAAATGATTAAAGTGTCAAGTATGAGTAAGGTTCGGTTTTAGGGTCAATCTTGGCCTAAACACGATCAAGCGTATTCCATCATCCTAATGTCTTCACACCTCTCTTCAGACTATTGGTCTGAGACTAATAGAACACTCTACTAATCTCAGTTTTCCCTTAGGTAGTGCTTAATTAAGATATGATCGTTGATTAAACCTAACTACTAAATAACCTAGGATACAATCTTTATATCCAATTCAACAGTAGCATTATGAAGTGGAAAACGACCAATATAGGCAGTAACCTCACACGTTCGGGTTATCTAACCTAAGTTATGTTGTTCCTAACGATTCATGATCATTGGATGCTACTAACAAACATCAAATGTAACAATTACAGATTACATTCAACATTATAGCAATTGGTTCGAAATGGAACAATCAAAATAACGTATTAAGATCATCTATCCAAAACCCAACTCAATCAACATAAACAACATAACAATTCTAAAAGAGATTACAACGTTAGAAGAATGAAATAGCTTAATTATGACTTGGCTTTGATATCCCTGTTGAACTTGCGTTGGGAGGTTAGTATTCCATATCCATCTTCAAGCTCTCACCATCAGCCATCCTCTCCATCAGCACTATCGGTGTTGAAAAAAGAAGAAAACACCAAAAGAAAATGAGAGAAAAATGTTAGCTAGGTTATGTCCTAAATCCCCTTCTTTCGTCACTCTCTTTTCCTAATGTAGTAAAATTTAGGTTTAAAACCGGGTGACACCTAGCCAGGACACTTAACTTTCTCAGATTAATTCTCAAGTGTGAGAATTCACGGTCATGTAAGGTCATTGCATGGCTATGCAAGCCTCTCAAGGCCATGCATGGCCCTCTCACGGCTATGAGAGATATCTCACGGCCATAAGAGATGTTGCAAATGTTGGGCAGTGAGACTTCTCCTTTCTTTGTTCTTCATTTGACATTCTCTCTTGTCTCTTCTTCTTTCAATCATATTCTTCTTCATGCTCCATGAATCAATAGAATATGGAAATTGAGAAGATGGCTTCAATAACATGCTTTCAGGTCACTTTAGCTTTTTTACTTCTGAAAAGCATCTAAGATTAAATATGATCTAAAGTGAATATCCTAAGCATTTCTAAGGCATCAATTACTAAGTGTAGTATATCAAATGAATCAACATTTAAACACATAATCAAAACTTTTACTCATTTTCCATATTTCCTAAGATAAGATAACCATAAGTAAAAGATGAATGACTTTCAAAACCTATAGCAATAACTCAACATTCAAAGCTTCTACTCGTGATCAATAAACATGCATCACCCTTAGAAACTAAGTAATCTAGAGGTAGACTTAAACAAAAGGTTTTTACATAAGAAATTTCGATGGGTACACTCAAACACCATTCACAATCACAACAATCCATAACCTTTCGTATCATTTCATTTCTCCACCACTAAAAGTCACATGCATAATCAAAGGAATTTTCTAGGGTTGTAATATGGGTAAGGGTAAGGTGGGATGTATTTTGGGTAATTTAGAACAAATGTTGTTAATGTTGAAGAAAGACATAAGATTAAGTTCTCATCGTGGTTTAGGACTCGAGTAAGTTATTAATGGAATTTTATGAACTTATCGCAATTTGTATGTCAGTTTAAATTCTAATTATAATTTGTTTTACAGATGATAAGGTTACATAACCGTAATAAGCAAGAGGTGACAACAACATTATATGCTTTGGCATGTGGGCCTCATATATGTGGCAAAAAATGTGCAGGTTGCATTAGTAATGGAGTTAGATTTCACATAGAAGATCAAGACAATTGACTTAGAAGCCAAAATTATGGTGTTGTTGTTAAAAGATGTAATGACGATAATTTTATTGACTTTTACGGTGTCATCTCATAAATAATAGAGTTGCATTACATCAAGGATAAAAAGGTTGCTCTATTTAAGTGCAAATGGTTTAATCTTGGTACATCAAAGTGAATGACAATATTACTGGCATTAATGTTAGTAAGACATGGTATGATAATGACCCTTTCGTCCTTGCAGGTCAAGTAAAGCAAGTTTTTTACCTCAATGACACTGTATTGGGTAACAATTGGAAGGTCGTTCAAAAGTTTCAACACCAAAATCTCTTAGATATTTGTGAAAGAGAAAATGGTCAAATGAGTGAAGATAGTGATGAAGTATATCAAAAGATTCAATCGGAACTGAATAATGAATCCATACAAATAGAAGATGCAGATATATCATCATTCCATATGAGAGATGTTAATCTCAATATAGTATAAGTGGATAAAGTACAAGTCAATCTTATCGTAGAAAGAGATGACTATATTGAGGATGAAGTATATGATAATAATGATACTTTGGCCGAATATAATAGTGATGAATAGTTAAATCATAATGTAATTAATAATGATGATTTTTAAGGTCTTGATCATGATAGTTGAAGGTAAAAAAATGTTGTTTATATTGTTTGAAATGTATTGTTGATGTTTAAGTTATGTTTACACGTATTGTTGATGTTTGAGTTATGTTTATGCGGATTTTTTATGTTTGAGTTATGTTATTGCTATTGTTGACGTTTGAGTTATGTTTATACATATTGTTGGTATTTGAGTTATGTTTTTGCGAATTTTTTTATGTTTGAGTTATGTTTATACAAAATTTTGATGTTTTAATTATGTTTATGCGGATTTTTTTATGTTTGACTTATGTTTTTACGTATTGTTGATGTTGACTTATGTTTATGCATATTGTTGATATTTGAGTTATAGATGTCCAATATAATGGAACCTGGTAGAAATAAAGGAAAGAAGATGGCAAGTATCATAGTTGTCCCTGTTCAACAATAACTACATCAATTAGATCCTACTTAACAACAACCACATCAATCAAATCCTAACCAACAACAACAATCAATTTCATCTGTTAATGAACCAAGTTAGTAACAACCTCCATCTACCTCAGCTAGTACAGATGGATCTGTAAGTTTGTTAATCATTAACACCTACAAATAGACTTATGCTCAAATATATATTTACATGTTTAATGTGTATTTTCTTATTTTTATTCATTTTTGTCAGGTTCTAGTACCGCCATAAGAAAAAGAGGTAGAGGTATAACCAATGTTATGAATACCGTACCGGGCTCAGTATCGGATTGAGTTCTGAAACGGAACTGTACCGGTACCAGTTAGTACCGGGTACCGTTTTGGAAAATTTTTTAAATTTATAAAATAGTCCCTAAAATTTTTAAAAATTGCAAAATAGTCCATATTGGTATATTATACAGTTGTACTGTACACTTTACTAGTTTACTGTTTACATCAACCATGCTTTCAAAAATCTTAATAATAAATAATAATGACAATTAAT
>JANZLH020000038.1:1437317-1454309 GCA_026770325.2 Erythroxylum fimbriatum | reverse complement strand
AGCCCTCGAAGTCTAGCTAGGGAATAATAGTCATCGATATCCCATTCATTTCTACTCCATTTTTGTGCTTGTTCTGTCCTGTGTGTGTTTGCTGAAGTGCAGGTTTCGGTATTAGGAGTTGAATCACTGTTAGAGCAAGTGGTCTCTAACATGGTGCCATTGTTTGATGGCCTTTATTACCGCCAAGAAATCCTTCTCGTATGTAGATAACCCTTGATGTCTTCATGCCAGTGATTTGATTAAATAAGCAATGGGATGCCCCTCCTGTTGCAATACTGGCTCGATTCCCTAACCACACGCATCGGCTTAAATTATAAACGGTTTGGAATAATCAGGCAATGCTAAGACTGGGGCAGTCGTGATCGCCTTCTTCAATGTTTCAAACACTCTCTGTTCCTCCTGTTGCCAACTCCAATTAGCCACATTCTCCTTCATAAGCAACTCTGTTAAAAGGTTTAGCAGTAGCTCCATAATCCTTGATAAACCTCCTGTAGTACCCCGTGATTCCCAAGAACCCCCGCAAATCCTTAGACGCTGTGGTATTGGCCATTCCTCGATTGTTCCAACCTTCCTTAGGTCTGTGGCTACCCCTGTTTCCAAGATAGTGTACCCCAAATAATCGACCTGTCGAGCTTCGAAGACACACTTGTTTCCTCTTAAAAACAGTTGATTGTCCAACAATGTTTGAAGTGCCACCGAAAGATGTTCTACGTGAGATGCCAACGAAGGACTGTATATCAATATGTCGTCGAAGAAAACTAGAATGAAGCGACGAAGATAAGGTTTAAACAGTTCATTCATTAACCGTTGAAATGTAGAAGGTGCGTTTCTCAGACCGAAGGGCATCACCAAGAATTCGTAATGCCCTTCGTGCGTCTTGAAAGCTGTTGCATTCGGATTTGGTGGTAACCCGAACGCAAATCCAACTTCGAAAACCAACTAGCTCCGTTCAACTCATCCAGTAGTTCTTCGATTAAGGGTATTGGGAATTTATCCTTCACTATATATCTGTTTAACTCTCAGTAGTTAACGCACATCCTCCACGAATTATCCTTCTTCACCAGGACCACCGGCGATGCATACGACCCATAACTATGGCGTATGAATCCTTGCCTCATTAACTGCTTAATTTCCTGTTCGATGATATCCTTCTGTGCCCCTGAAGAGCGATATGGTCTTACATTAATCGTATCAATGCCCTCCCTTAATACGATCTTGTGGTTACGTTTGCGATTCGGAAGTAACTGAGATGGTTCCTGGAATACCTCCGCATAACTGGCTAATATCACATTAACTTCATCGAACACGCTTCCTTGTTCCTTCGTCAGTCTCATCTGTTGGAATTGGCACTCGATTGAGGTCGAAAGTTGAATCATAAACAACTGTCCACTTAACGATCCTTGTAGCTTCTTCTGGAGCCCTTTACTAGAGATCACCCTGGATTTGCTATCTGGACCTCCTTTTAGGATCACCACCTTTCCTTCCCACTTAAACTTCATTGTCCTATTGCGGAAATTGCACAAGACATCCTCTAGTCCCACAAGCCATTGGACACCTAGAATGACATCGCAACCTCCTAATGATATCACTAATGCATCCATACTGAATTGCACTCCCTGCATAGACCATGTAAAATTTTTGCAACATTGCTTATATTGTAGTTATAACCCCCCGCCCACCGTGATTGTTATAGGCGCGATGTCTTGAAGGTCACACATCCCTTTTCTCGCCACTGTGATATCGACAAAGTTGTGGGTACTGCCATTGTCGATGAGTATGTGAATTTGTTTTCGTTGATACACTCCTTATTAATCGCATTTGTTTGAACTTTGTCTCACCAGAAAAATTGGTCATCGCCTGCATGGATATCATGGGGCATTCTTCACTCTCATTACTGTCATCTTGCCCCTCCTCCTCGGGGTCGTCTGGTCCCCTTTCCTTATCAGCTTCTTCGGATACCACAAAGAACTGTAGCTGTCGTTTCTTACATTTGTGTCCAATGGTGTACTTCTCGTCACACCAAAAGCAAAGTCCCTTGGCTCGTTTCTCATCGAAGTCTCTACTGTTGATAGCCTTTGACGCCTGATACGATCGCCCTGGTAGTGAATGTAAGGTAGAAGGTGGTGTGGGTAATATACCCTCTGTACTCGGGTTACGATGAAGAGGTGCAGGGTGGGGTGCTTTTCCACTGATCACATGTCGAGTGGGTTGAGTTCGGTTCATCATTGAATGTCCTGTCGCCGTCAATATTGCTTCTTGTTTCCTTGCCAATGTATAAGCCTGATGCAACGATTGTGGTTTGTGTAGCTTCACCGCGACTCCAATCTCTGGCTTAAGGCCCTTCATGAAGAACCCAATTAGGTAATCCCCCGAAAGAGCTAACTTGTTAGAATGATGATCGAACAACACACAGTATTCCAACGATGTTCAGCTCCT
Organism: Erythroxylum fimbriatum; assembly: GCA_026770325.2. Lineage (NCBI taxonomy): Eukaryota > Viridiplantae > Streptophyta > Magnoliopsida > Malpighiales > Erythroxylaceae > Erythroxylum > Erythroxylum fimbriatum. Next base: position 1,451,873 of record JANZLH020000038.1, on the reverse strand, counting down.
TAAAATCCCCTACAGGGTCATCAAAAATCTCAGCGTCGAACTGTTGTTTAAGGGCCTTCGTAAATTCGACCCACTCTAACACCTCTATTTTAAGTCGGTTTCGGATGAATAATCGGTACCATTCCTGTGCGCGCTCATCCATGTGCAAGATGGCTACATTCACTTTCATTTGTTCTGGAGTCTGATCGACTTTGAAAAATTGTTTACAACAGTACAACCATAACTTGACGTTGTCTCCGTCGAATGCCGGGAACTCGATTCTACCCAATCTGATGGACCCGCCATTTTCTTCCTTATCAGGTTGTGCCTGAATGTTTTTCAATGTAGGACCCAAAATACTACCTTCTTGTTTCAACACTTCTGGTGAAATGGACGACCGTAGCTCCCCCATTTCCTTCTCTAGTTTTTCGGTTCTATTTTGTACCTTCGACAATAACCTTTCACTTCTATGCTGCATTTCCTGCAACAGTCGCTCATGCCGGCTTTGTGTTTCTATCAGCATTTTCTTGCTCCAACCTTGGGCTTCCATGAGGCCCTTCATGGTATCCTCCAACCTACGGAACTCTGCACCTCTCGTTCCTTCCATTGGTGATTCCCATATTCGTCTGCTCTGATACCAATATTGTTACGTGAAAATTCGTATCTCCACTTGACAACTTACGCGAATATTCGGACACAGAATTAGTTATGGAAGAGGGAAGCAGAAAGAGAACTACATAGAGCAAGAATTCTAGAGAGAGAACATTCTTCATAATATCAAACATGTAGTACAATCGTTTAGATATACGGGCATGTATGTGAACGTGCAAGTCACTAAGATCATGTCACACAACACACATAGGCATGTAAGTATTTTCGCAGACTTACATGGTGATTCTATAAGTCACTGTACATTTTTTTTCATACTTACATAGCGGCAACGATGACATACACGAGCGTGTATATAATCTTATAAGTTCTCGAAAACTCACAGTCATGTGTATGTGACGTGTAAGTTTGCCAAAACACCCTCTAGCGGCAGTAATCCTAGAAATTTCAGTATTTTATAGATTAAATCTTCAATCAAATCGTGTATGTGACTGTGTAAGTCTGTGCAAACACCCTCTAGATGGCACCAATCTTAGAAATTTTAGTATTTCACAAATTAAATCTTCAATCAAAAGATTCAAGAACTTTACCTTGGTGGGTGGGTGGCTGGCAAAGAAGCTAAACATGACGGCGGTAGGGAAGCAGGGCAACGTGATGATAACACAGCTGGAGCCAGTAGGGAGTGCAATGGGGCAGTGTTGTGAAGGGACTATAGTGAGAGCAAGACAGAGGAGGGGGACAGTGTCTCTTAAAAGTTAAGAGCAAGATAGAGGAGAGGAGGGCGGTAGTGAAACTTAGACTAAAACGACGTCATTTACTTTGTCAAATTCAAAACAGTGTAAGCATAAAATGACGTTTTCTTCGTAATAAACGAAATAGCGAGAGTAGAAAAACGACGTCGTTTTGCTTTTAAAGCACAATACGTTGTTTAAGTTGTAAAGTGGTTGGGCCTCGGGCCGAGCTTGGACCTTTACAGTTTTTGGGCTCGAGGCCCGTCAACCTGGGCCTGGAACTTTGACCTAGTGCCGGGCTAGGCCCAAATGCCATCCCGAGCACCATGTATTTGTGTGACCACACTTGATACATCCATTCTTTCCCAATTGTCGTATATGTATATATACACTGCCGATGACTCTAGTAGAGTCTGCTGGTAAATCACTAGAACGTAAACTGGCATCTTTTGGTGCTTATTTTAGTAACAATTATGGGAATTTTGTCAGGTAAAACGATATCGAGAAAGGCTGCCTTTTCTCATTACATTAATTTACAAGTATAAAATCCAGATAAAGGATAAAACATTTGCAGTAGTTGTAGAATTCTTTTGCTATCTTTAGATTAACTCTAGCATTTTGTCAATGCCATCTTTATATTAACTCTAGCATTTTGTCAAACAAAGCTATTGGATTTATGAAAGTATATAGGCTTATATTAAGCCCCAAGATGCTTTGACTAGTGACTGAGCATCAAATTTTCTTTGATCATATTCATATATTCCTAATTTTTACAAGAGAAATAATTCTTGTTGGTTTACAAATTGATCTCTACTTTCCTACAGTCCAATTCGATCCCTCATTGAGTCAGGGTTTAGTGCCAAAAAGAGATCTGATGTGAGGTTGTATTATGGAGCTAGGAATCTTAAAAGAATGGCTTACCAGGTTTGACCATTTTTCTCACTGTGTTTGGTTTCTTGCAACCATCTATCTTATCTTCTTACTTCAATTGGAGAACTAATGGTGTTTTTTTCGCCCCTCTAATAGGATAGGTTTGAAGAGTGGGAATCTTCTGGTGTCAAGATTGTACCTGTTCTATCACAACCAGATAATAGTTGGACGGGTGAAAGTGGCTATGTACAGGTAGGCTATATTCGAAGTCCTTTGTTTGTGATGCCCAAGAACAAATAACATCATTTTACACCATTGCTTTGCAGGCTGCCTTTGCTAAGGCCAAACAAATCTTTAATCCCATTGCTACTGGTGCTGTTCTATGTGGGCAGAGACAGATGATGGAGGTTTGTGCTGCATTTTGGATCATTCTTTATCTATTTGCTAATCATGTTTTCCAAAATCATTTTGAGTACTCGTTATTTTGGCATTGATGGTTAACTTTTCTATTAAGTTTTTTTCATTTTTCATTTTGAAATTATTATTGACATCATCTCTAAATTGACCATGTGTTCTAATTACATACTTTCCTAGACCCTTTTTTTTTTGCTTTACTTATAAGTTAATTTGTGTAGAAAGTGAAAAAGAGAGCGACCGTTTTATTAATGCTCTTTGATTAGCCTTTTAAATTGAATTTCATAAGCATTCTCTTTGAAGCTTTGTACTGTTTCCTAAAGCCTTTAGATTGAGAGCAATATAATTTTTAGCAAAATTATTGTATGCCAAAAACCTAGTGAGCTATTTGGTGATTGTTATTTGGAGCTTATGTTTGGTTATTTGAAATTAGATTATTTTGGCAAAAGAGAAATATTAGAAGCATATTTATTCTCTTGCTCATCCTGAATTTTACAATCCCACTAGTTATACATGTATAGCTTGCTAATAAGGAAATCATATAATCAAGCATTAATAAAATATTTAATGATCACTCCTATATAATTTTGTTATATTTATGTATAGACGTGGGTCAATGCTCCCCCTCAAGTGTATGGATGTCACTCATAACTATCCTGCAAATTAAAGTATGAAATAACTTGTTATTAAGCCCCTTAGTAAACACATTAAGAAGTTTTGAATTGACAAGCAACTACTGTATATTGTATTAAGCATTTATAAGATTATTGATTATCTTTGCTTTCATGAAATGTCAATCAACCTTTGTTTGATCATATTGAATTGGATTACGAGCTATATTAGTGGAAATCTTATTATCACAAAACAAGTATAGAGGTATCATTCTTCAGACAATTGCAATTCTTCCACAACATTTTCTAGCCTTGATAATTCACAAAACACGTTGTGACATAATTCTATATTCTACTTCTGCGCTGGATCTTGTTACCACACTCTGCTTTAGTCCTTCAAGTGATCAGATTTCCACCTACAAATATGGATTGAGCAAATGTTGATCTCCTGTCATTGACTTCAAGGAGTATAATTCCACTTGTTGAAAGGAGAGATCTTGTTCAAGTTGAATCTATAAAACCTGCTGTCTTTAGATGGCCATGATTAGAGAAGAGAAGTCCTTTACCCTGAGTTTATTTCAAGTATGCTTAGGGAAGAAAAATTGCTTCTAAGTGAGAATCATGAGGTTCATGCATGTACTAACTTTCATACTTGCAACAAAGATTATTTCTCATCTGGATTGGTATGAGAGAGTAAACCCATATCCTAATCAACTTTTGATATTGATTCAAATTCAGAGACTTACCAATCCCTGCTTGTAATAACTAATATTTGCTCAGCTTCAATAGGCTTGTCTCTAGGAGTATCTAGGTTTAAACCGTAACATTTATGTTTCTTCAAGAAGATCTAACAAAATTACTTTATCTAACTCAGTAATCTCAATTCCAATGGAAGATTGCAGCTTACCAACCTCATCAATTTTAAAATCCAATGCTAGAAACTTTTTAAGTCGAGCCATCTCTTTATCATCTCTTGTCAAAACTATATATAATAAGTAATGTGATCTTACTTTTATAATGTTTGATAAACAAGGTACCATTGCTTTGAAAATAACCAAGTGAGATCATGTCTTTGGTGCACCATTGAAACCATTACCTAAGTTATTTCTGTAAACCACATAATGCCTTCTTCAATTTGCATAAATTTCCTTTTGATTTTTTGTTAAGAAATCCTAAAGGAATACTACCTATGTTCTTCTTCCAAGTCTCCATGTTCACATTCTTGATATCAACTTGTAGGTCTCAGTCAAGGTTAGTTCCATATGATAATCAAATTGAGAGTGTTCATCTTGACAATAAAATTTTTTTTATTGATTGTACACTCCTTAAGTTTGCTTTCACTTGTTGGCTTGTGTTTTCCAATTGAACCACTTTATTTTAGAGCAAAGACCTGTTTACATCTGATTGGTCTCTTTTCAAGAGTGAAAAGCTCTCATGTTTCATTTTTGCCAAAGCTTTCTTCTCTTGAACCATTTCCTCCTCCAATTTTAGGTTACGATAAGATAATTGCCAATCTCGTGGCACAGAAATAAAGAAATAGACAACTGAAAGGATCTATAGGACAAAGACAAGGAGTTATAAGAAAACAAAATTAGAAGTAGGGTGTTAGTACCAGATCTGACCACTTTTTTTGATAGCAATAAGAGCATTTAGATCATTAGGAGTATAATTAGAATTGGGACAATCTCAAGTTACAGAAGAAACTGCACCATTTCTTAGAAATTGAATCTAGAGATGTTGCTTGACTAAGTACAACATGCTCGATGGCTATATTTGTCTTGTCATGTGATGTGTCGGCTTTCAAATTTGGTTATCCAATCATGCTTGTGCATTCCCGTGTTTCCTCTTGGTCATCACTTGGGTATTGATTGGTGTTCTCACTTCAATCTCTTCCTCTTTATTATACACCTGAAAATGTGATGGGGTGAAGAAAAATATAGTTTAAACTTTCTGAAGGTAATATCCATACTTGCAAAATACTTTCTAGAAGGTGGATGATAATGCTTGTATCCTTTTTTAAAGGCAGCTACCAACTTAAATATGTATTTGTTGACCTTAAGGGCATACACCTTCATATATTTGGAGCAATATATACTTATCCTTAAGGGCATTAGGTTAATAAAATTGGCAATTGAAAGTATAACATCCCTAAAATATGCCTTATGGACTTCCAAGTTGACATGAGATATCTAGCGACTTCTAATAAATTCCTATTTTTCTTTTCGGATACTCCATTCTATGCACTAGTGCTCTCACAGCTAGTTTGATGCAATATCCTATTCCTAGTCTAGGTCGGCAAGAAAGTCACAATCATTTTATGAAATAGTTCGAAACAAGAAAGACTTCATTCTTAGTTTTCACAAAATCCAAGGAAGCTTAGCCATTTACAACTTGTCAATGAGATAGTTTGATTAGGCCCCACTCATCTAAATGAATAGTAATAGAAGGAATGTGAATCTTATTAATCAAAGATGAGTACTTGTGTGTCTAACAAATGTACAGGCACCACAAAATAAAGAGTCTAACTTCCAATGTTCAAATAAATTGGGATAGCTCCTTTTCTAACACTAAAAAAAGAAGGATGTCCTAATCACCAATGTCAATAGATTATTTCTTGATGAGTATTCTTATGTTCTCACCTTCTTCTAGTAGATATAAGCTATCCTACAGTTTACTGTGTCAATCGTTTTCCTGTTTTCAAACGCTAAACCGCATAATATGTAGGTTAACATATTCATTTTGCAGCCAAGTTCTTTAGTGATTGACATCGAAGAGAAAACATTATCCCAACAACTAGAAATATGGACAGAAGACAGCCTAATAAACAAAATATATACTCAATACAAGGGCCAAGTATACATTTTCTGTATGGACTGGATTCTTGACTGAGTGTGAGGAATAGTTTGAGAATTTCTAAGAAGGACCTATTATACGTCTTTTCAATCCGGAATCTAGTATTGTGACTATTAATGTTGGCAATAACAACCGTTTAGAAAAACTGGAGGAAACAATTGTCGTTGACTCAGAATTAATCTGGGACAAGAGACACCTTAGGTTTGTACCTCTTCATTAGAAAATTTCCAATTGTGCAGCCTGATGCTTCTAGTCTAGATAGATGTGCTTGCTGTCTCGCTAAGGCTTTAGGTTGTCCATGTAGCTTCCAACGATTCTTCTTGGTGTGCTTGGCTTCCTACATTTCTCTCAGACTAGTTAAATCTTTATCCAAAATTTTTCGGTTATTTATTTTCAGTTGCTCACAAAGTGAATTAGCTTATCCATTACTCCAGTCTTTTCCATTGACACTGGATGTATCATGGCACTCCTTCAACTTTCCTCTTGTTGCACATCGGAATAGTTTTGCCATATAGAGGCTAAATGGTCCTTCACAGGAGCTTGAAATTGTATTTGATTACCTTCCATTTTTAAACCAATGAGAAACTCATTTTCATAGGGTTGGCAAGGTTTGTCTAGCCTGGTCAAGTTCTTTTCTTAATCCACTCAATTCTGCAAAATATTGAGCAACTGTTAATTGACCTTGTTCTATGCACCTTATTCCATGACTCACAAAATTGGGCATCATTGAGAACTTGAAGTAGGTTTGAGATTCTGTATTCCAGTGTATTTAATAATAAGTAGCCTTGAGCAATGGCTCCACGGAGCAAGTGAGCCATAACAATAAGCAAAAGCGTGACCTTGTAAGATCGTTAGTTCCATCTAGCTTCATGGGACTGATGCTAAGAGGGTTAATCCTATTCTTGGAGGGGTTTTCTTTTCATCTATGATTTGCCCAAAAAAAGAAAAAAAGAAGAGCGAGAGTATGGTTGGAGTAAGGGTTTAGAAGGAAGGGTCATGGCTACGGTTGCTAACTCAGACATATAAAGAGAGATGGTGACTAGGGCCACAAATCATGCTCTGGTATCATGTTGGTGAAAGAGAAATATTAGAACGAACAAAAAAGCTCTTGCAGTGTTTATAGTTTACCTTAATTTAAACAAGGAAATGATGTAGTGAATCATTAATACAAAATAAAATAATCAATATACAATAATCATGCCCCTAATAACACTTAGATATGGATACTTGTCAACAGATTCCACAACTTTCTTGGAGCGAATATGCTTGATGTTAACATGCTAGAAATATCGGAACAGGATGACGTTTGTTATTGTTTTTAGTACTTGAAGAGTTTAGTCTCCCATTCTTTGGCTGGATTGGCTACCATTTCGATGGATATGTTTTCTGACATTTGAGTGCTGATCCATGGCAGAATTTCTTTTTTTTTTTCTTGTGGAGAACTCACTATTTTTTTTTTTTTTACTTACATTGATCTAGATAAAAAGAATAATTTGACAAGCATCTTATGCTTTTAACTGCACATATTGGTTATGTTATTTATTCATGCCAATGAGCAAAAGTCGCTTCTTCAGTTGAATGGTGATTTTAGAATTGACTGGTCTTTACAGGAAGTGACATCAATTCTTATTGGTGAGGGAGTTGATGGTGAAAAAATACTGAAGAACTTCTAAAAAGTGGTATTTGGGGTTCATAATGTTGTAGCATTATTTATTAACAATTTATTATGATTCTTTATCTTCTGGTGCTAAGGGACAACTCGTTGCCCAGCCAATAAAGATTTAATTTCAAGTTCTTGATTACCCTCTTTGTATGCTGAAGGTACCAAATTAGAACTACTGGCAGCTTATGTAACACATTGCTTAGAGCTTATATGACAACTCATACCCGGTGACTATAAAACAGCCTTGTTTAGAGCTTGTGTAACTCATTATCTAATGATCCAATTAAACGAGAAAGAAATAAAAACCACTAGCTTTACCGTGATGAGTTGTTTTTGTTTTTTCGTAATTACATGAAACTTTATTCAGCTTTAGTAGGTTGTTTTAAAGTTAGGCAAAAACCCAAGTCCAGCTGACATGAGGACTCAAAACTGGCGATCGCTGTAAATTTTCTTGTTAGGACAGATTTATTTGAACTGGCCTTGTTGACCAGGTACTTGGTTGAGACTTATTTTATGATTAATATGATTAATGCTTTCCATAGTTACTAATCTTTCAAATATTGATTGGAATGTAGAAATATGGTGATGGTGCTGTCCTTGACCTTTTCCATGACTAATCTTGATTATGCGACTAAAAACGCCTTTCTTCTTTTTGTCCAAGAAATGAAAGGAAAATCTTTCATCTTGGAAGATACTATCTAAGATTTGCTTTGTCAATTAGGTTTCAGAAATTGAATTACAAACTTGACCAAGCATTATAGCAAAACAAACAGTAGTAAAACCGCAATTCGAATGATCAAATAAATCTCCAATGACTGCAGGTTACATTGAACCAAATATTGCATGTGTGAATGTCGTGGTTTGACAAAATAAATGAGACAAATTATATTGGAAGGTTTGAATTTAAAAGATAAATAAAATCAACTTGAACTTTTTCAATATACTTTGAGTGTCTATTTGGCTTATGAAACGTCCTCATTCTCCTACTACTTGAGCTCTTACATGCTCCTTCAAATTAGTTCAACATTTATCTAATCATTAGAAAAATTTTGTATACAAATTTTACGTTAATTAAGTGTTATTAGAAATACTCGTAAGTGGCTTCGTGGATAGTAGCTTTGCTATTTTTCCATTTAACATAATAATTGAGATCCAGGTTAGGGATATAGAAATAAAGTAGAGACAGTAGTGAAACATAAAAGATTGTCCACGTTTAAGCTGTTAGATACGAAAAAATTACGCATTTCAAGTATAGTTAACTTTCTTCGTTTGTCTTTAGACGATTTCCCCGTAACACATCCATTGAGGTCATGTCTATTGAAGTAAGGGATGGTAGGTGATACAAAGGTCACCTTGGGACTCGAATTTTTATCAAAGTTGATCACCAATACTCTTTGCACGACAGTCTCACTTAGGTTTGTTTATGCAAGACTTCAGTCTTCAAAGACCCTCAAAGTGTTTACTTCGCATGCTTGAAGAAACAATGTTACGGAACCAATAAGAAAATAAAGGCAACAAGGAAACAAAAGAGATACGGTAAAATTAACCTTTATATTACTTTCTCTCACAAGAATACAAGGAATACTTTTTCTGACTGAATGAGAGTAAAACTTGAATAAGTTATATATAGGCACTTTAACTTGGAAACCAAGTTACATTCAAAATTTTACTTAAACTGAACTTTCTAAGATTGTGCTAACATTACGTCTATCTCTATCAGATTACTTCACATGGACCAATTAGATGACACACCCATCTAAATAAGACTAACTGATAATATAGAATCTACAAGATAATAGAAAGATAAAATTTACATTCAAATAGGAAACTAACATTTTTATCCTTGAAGATCTCCACTATTTTTAGATGTTGAGTCCCACTGTAACTTTAACTCCTAGTTGTTGTCATATTATTTAAGATCTTTCCACGATTTTTATCCGTTGATGATGTAGTGTGATCTTGCTGAAGCCTACATAACATAATGGCCTGATTCAATGCTTTTCACAACAAGTCTGCTAGTCGTGGTCTATTCATCCAAGCATGGGCCAAGTCCTTGGTCCATCAAGTCCTTAGCTTGGGTTGAGCTAATCTCTACAAAGTCTGAGACTCTATTAAATTTCGTACCAAGTCCGATCACACTCGTCCATATTTGCCTTAGTGTTTCACATGTCTCCCTCATTCGTGTAATCCAGCTAACCTTCCTTTCAAGGCGTATCGTGAATGTTGCTGAGAAGTGCTCCAAAATTTAAGGGTCTAACAAACCACCCCCACCAGATAGATTCGACGCCTTCGTCGAGTTAGTCTGAAGGTAGGCGTTCACCTAGCCCTTGAATTGTCACAAAGTGGTATCTTTCTCCCATGTAGCTTCTGCGACAGGTTTACCTTTCCACTGAAACAAGAACTCGGTCCGTCGGTTCTTCTTGTGTTGACCCATTGTTTGATGATCTAGGATCTTCTCCATTTGATCTTCGAATTGTTTCCTCACAACCGGTGGAGCTCGTTTCACCTAACTCCTCTTCGGATCTGATGCATCTTCATAGTAAGGCTTGAGAAAATACTCCTCTTTGGTATGAATCTCAAAGGCAATGATCTCAAAGTTTTCTTTGGCAAGTTTTAGATTCGAATACCTCTTCCCAAGTTGATGTGCTTAGTTGACAATGTCACGCAATATTTCATTGAAGTCTCTAATAGTATCGCTTTCATCCATCTTAAGCTTATTGAATCTTACGACCAACATCTAAAGTTTAAAAGTTATCACAGATTTAGATCTCTCATATATCATTTGCAGAGTATTCCATGCTTCTTTTGTCGATTCACAGGCTGAAATCATACTAAAACATCCTTCACCAACAGCACTGAAAATTGCATTCAATGCATGAGAATTGCCAAGCGCTTCATCTTCTTTAACTCTTGTCCATTCAGACGGATCTGTAGGTACTGCTTTATTATTTTCATCAATCTACATTGGATGTATCCGGCCATTCAAAACTAAAGTCCATTCCATAGTTCCTTGAGCTTGAATGAATACTTTGATCTTTGATTTTCAAGCCAGATAATTTGAACCATCTATCAATAGTGGCCTGGTGATTGATGTTCCTTCTCCTGTAGTCATAATTGTGAAACATGGATCTGTACCAACTTAATGTACTAAGTTCTGATTCGGTGACCCTCTTTAATATCAATTGAAAATCTGAAATGATCTAGTTTCATAAAAACTTGGTTCTGCCACAGTTGCTTTAAATTGTATATGTGGTTGCTCGATGTAAAGAAACGGTATCAATAATTTATAAATTTTCTAGCACAAACAAAAACATAAAAATTAAACGTAAAATAAACAAATCAATACCTGAGATTTGGTAACGCAGTTCAACACACCTTGCCTATGACTATAGGGCCCTCACCCATTTTAATCATTTTCACCAAAGACCAACAATAGTTTTACTCAACGTATTATAGAGCCAACTCACCTACCCTTGACACTATCCCTCGTCCTCACAACCCATGAAAGCATTTCACTCCCAATAATATGACCACCTTGTGCTAACCTCAATAGAGGATTTTCTCAACAGTATTTGATAATAAATAATGAAAATAAAATAACTCAAGTGATAGAAACAATAACAGACATAAACAAAGAAACTTAAGACAAGAGAAACAACTCCCCTAAAAATCTAGCTTCTTCAATGAAAGATCGGGAAGTTGTCCACCAAAAATTCTATTACGAAACTTTGATAATGTCACTGAGATATCCCACGCACAACAGTCACAAAAACTCAATAAAAATACTAACGTTTCATCACCAAAACATCAATCAAAACAAAATAGTTGCAACAACACCAAATATTTTGGAAATTTTTCATACAATCCACACTCATAGACAGCCCTACAAAGTCCCACAATCCCAATCAACAGAAAACACACAATTTGCAAAAATATACAAAAATCAGTTCCAAAGATCACTCAAAATTTCCAAAATTCAACTGTCAAGTCACCATATACTTGTAGGTTTTTCCCACGCAAGACAGCAACAAAACAGCCCCAAAAATTACATGAAATACAGCAACAATGTTATTACAAAATAGCCAATAGAATCTCTAAAAATCCAGCTAGCTTAGATAGTCATTATCCCTAAAATAGGCTATCAAATAATTGTTCAAAAATCACCAAATAACTACATGTTATATTATTTAAGATATGGTGATTTGATTCCAATTAAATCCTATCCTCATTAGGATCTTAATCTTCACATAAGAGTCCCACATAAGATAGATAACTTAGCATAATAAAATTTCAAAAATGTCCAACTTTGTCCAATTACAATTAATGCCTAGAATTAATTAGTAAGATAGCTTACACATATCATAACACTGGATTAAACCGACAATTTGGTATAAGTGATGAATGGTTCTCAATTATAGATTCTTTGATTTTAACTGTTCTTGGTCGGGTAAGTGTAACATTTATCAGATCTTTTGTTTAATTGTCTTATCGTACACTGATCCTTCATGTTGGCTTCAATATATTGTATCATGATATTTATTAAAAAACCACATTAGGCATGCCTATCTTTGAATCGAATTTAAAGCACTTGATAGCTATCCTTGAAGGATCATTCATGGTTTTCTGATCTAGAATTATATGCTACTTAGATCATTCTAGCTTATGCATGAGCAGCAAAACTGATCACTTTTTATCTTTTACAAGCTTCTTTTAACCATTGTCATATTAGCAGCAAAATTATGTCCTGAAGTAATGGAAGCCACACCTTTTGCAACCCTCATGTTCATATCAACTAGAGGGGGTGTAATTAAAGGGTTAATTGGTGCTGAAGTTTTTGGAATCACTAAGAACAACTTTGGTGACTTGACGACAGTGATATACTCTGTAATATCAACCCTTTATTACCTTTGTCACTGTTAAGGCTTTTACCTAAGGATACCTCTGATACTGCTTCCAATGAGAATGCATATATTGAGATGAAATCAAACTGAAATTGAGATGGTCTCTACTGGCTTCTATTCATTGCATCTATTCCTATAATCTTTGATAATATTTCTAGACATATTTTAATTTGTGAAAAATTTTCTGTGTATTGTTTTCTTTATAAGGAATGCTAAAATGATTATTAATATTTTGTGTGAGAATAAAGGATCAACTATTGATGTTATATTATTTTTGTTTGTACAATTGGATGATCCATGTATAATTTTACTTATATAAAGAATGTTCCACATTTTGAATTAATAATGTTTTTTATAATTTAGTTTTATAATAATAAATAAATAATTTACAACAAAAATATTAATACATTATATACAAAACGTTGCAAATTGTTAAATATTATAGATTATGCAAAAAGTTGAAAAAAATATTTGACAGCATTGTCACTCACTTGTAGCAAATGAAATATAAAAACGTAGTTAAAAATTTATTTACACAATTAGAAAAACGTAATAAACTATATATCACTGCCAATGCATAAAATGTAGTAAAAAATATTAGCTACATTTTTTTGCCTATTATGTAGCAACAAATTTTTTCTTACTAATATTGACTTATACTTGATATTTGACTACTTATTTATAATGTTTTAGGTACAAAAAAATTTCATTGCTAATAATATTTGTCTATGATTATGACAAACGTTGCTTATAGGTTTTACTACTACGAATAAACAACTACTACAAGGAGAAAAGGAATTGGGGACAGAAAAATAATGATAAAAAACAAACCGTCGCAATTACCGACGGAATTAACATGTTTGTCAGTAATATTGACGAGAAAATATAATTTAGCCATGGGAACAATACCATCGGAAAGAAGCACGAGAATTGATTGCGGGTTAATGTAGTTTGATATTACTGATGGAATTTAACAACGAAAATTTTCGTTAGTAAATTGAAAAACCTATATGACGCCGTCTGCTTGCGGTTAAACGTTATTAAGTTGAAGAAAACGACGTCGTTTGGTTTAACACCAAACGATGTCGTTTTGATAATGTTATAAGCTTCCTGAATCAGCCCCCTCCCCCAATAGTCGGCTCTCCTTCTTTGTTATTCTCCTCCCTGTTGCGTCTGCATCTTCTCCTCCGGTGTGTCGTCATGAGTTGGTCATCCGTCGTCGTCAGCATCGTGGAACGGTGGTGGTGCATCGGAAGGGGTAGGTCTTCTCCCACCATTTGCTTTTGTTTTCCTTCCTACCCCCACCTGTACGTGTGCCGTTAATAATGTGAATTTTTTTGGGTTTGTTTGAATTATTTGTTTGGTATGTTTGAGTCTTTTGTGAATGAGTAACAACATTTTATGTTGAAATGTTAGTGTTAGAAGGTTAAGTTCTCAAATTTCTTTTCGAAGTTGGGACGATGATTTGTTGATGCATATGAGATGTTTGATGAAATGCCTCTTATTAGAAAATTTTGTTAATTTGCGAAGATGAAGTTGATTTGTATTAGAGAATGAGTTTATGGGTGAGCGTACATGCATATTTGAGGGTCACGTATAATAATTGAAGACCATCATTGTCACTTGTATAATTAATTAGCTACATTAAGATAGTTATATACTAGAGATCCTAATTAAGTACCCTAGTAAATATTGGGAAAATCTGAAATAAACATTTTATGTATGGTATTTACATCATAATTAGCATGATTTTGTAAGTGATAAGTCGACTTGTCCATTGTGTAAGTCGACTTGTGCTTGCACGGTTCTGATAAGTCGACTTGTACATGTGTAAGTCGACTTATATGTGTACAGAACGTTAAGATTGTTAGAGTAGTGCCCTAAAGGCAATCCCCTTTAGCGCATTTTGTTCATAGTCATGTACA
>JANZLH020000038.1:1387811-1398882 GCA_026770325.2 Erythroxylum fimbriatum | reverse complement strand
AGAGTCCTTAACATTTTCTTACAAGCAATTTAAAAATTATTTAAATATTAAATTTTAAATTTTAAATTAATAAATAAATATATATTTTTACTTAAATATATTATTTAATGATATATTAACAAAATAAAAAATAAAAAATTAAATTGGATTATTTGCAAAAATATTAATATATTTTGAAAGATGATATCTATATATTTAAATTGTAATTTATTTATATATATTGATTGGCGAGTCTATATGTCACTTAAGTAATATATTAACAAGAATATTAGTTGATCCTAAAAAAGATAAAATCAATTATACAACTTTTAAAAACTTTTTAGATAGTTAAGGTGTGACTTTGGTTTTTATTAAAAAATAATTAAACTAGTAATTAATTAAATATTTAAAAAATGCAACAAACTACTTAGAGATTTAATTATGCTCAATACCTATTTTAATTTACCAGATATGAGTTAAAAGACAAATTCCCAAAAGACATGATTTCCTTAAAAGCTTTTGCTCTTACATCTTCACTTTTGTTGGAAATGTTAATATTGAACCTTCTTATATGATGTCCTTAAAATTTCTCATTTTTACAAGTTACAACTTCATGCATGTTAGAAATGTTGATATTGAACCCACTAATTGTTGTAGGTTGCATGATATTTTAATAGGCATTTAGTATGTTTTTAGTTGATAATTAATTGACTCATACATGTTTAGGTTTAAAATTGTGTTAGTTGGTTAGATATTTGTGTTTTGGGTGTTATGTGAGTTAGAGCATGCTATTGAGCTTTAATTTTGTGATTTTGAGGTACGTTGATGGGTTTATTAGTATTTGAGATTAGATTCCAAAGAATGGAGAAGATTTGAAGCAAGTCCAGTGGAGAATCCAGGGCCATAATCGTAGTTGAGCCACAATCATGGACAAAGACCCTTTCATTACTCCAAGATCATGGCCTAGGGGGCCACGATTGTGACAAAGACCATTTCAGCTGGCTATGATCATGGCCTGGGGGCCACAGTCGTGGCCTGCGTGTGGACATACTCGAACCGGACTCCCGAACTTAATTTTTCACGGGTTATTTCAGACTTTTAGGCCCGAGTAAATCCTAGTTTTTACCCTAATTAGAAAAGATTACATAAGAAAAGAGAAATGACTTAGAAAGGGAGCCTCCATGTGCCACTTTGGGAAAAATCTAAGGAAGAGGAAGAAGGAAGCGAGAGAATAAGAGAAAGAAGAAGGTGGAGCTTCAGCTAATTCAAACTCCAATCCTCTAAGTTATCTTTTCTTCTTTTCATCTTTTATTTCATTCATTTGATGTATGAGATGAAACTGATGATCATGAATCTTAGGCTAAGGATGTTCTAACTTCTTTTAGAGATTTATACTTGATTCAATGTCAATCTAGTTGCTTTTGCTATTAATGGTGTTGGGTATAGTGATTATTTGTTGTAATTGCATGCTTCTGTAATAAATTGAGAGAGTGAATCAAATGCAAAATGATTAGGTTAGTTAATGAGAGTTAAATAATCAAATAGACCACAAAAATAATCAAATCAATAATTATATGGAGGGAGCTCTCGTAAAGACCTAGTTGTTTATTGGAATGCTTAAGAACTAATTTGATTGTGGGTTATTTTGTTAATCGAGAGATTACATGTTCGGTAACTCAACTTAATTTGGGTTTATGATTTAGTGGCTTGGTGATTACAATTCGAGAGAGACTAATCCACCTTTTGAAAGTCTAGAACCAACACCATATTAACATAAAAGTGACTAAGTTAGCATTGACGATAGGATAGATCCTCTTTCTTGTAACTTGTTACTCTTCCTTGTTTGAATAACATTATTTTAATCATAAATTTCTTAAATTCACAAACCAAAACAATGTCAATTTAGATTAAAGGTCAAGTCATTTAAGTCAGACCTTAGATAGACTTTTCAAATTAACTTAATATATGACTTCAAATAGAGCATAACGAAACCAACTTGAATTCATATTACCATGCTTAACTATGAAAAATCCACAAACATCACTATGCTTAAATATGTCGATATGTATATGCCATGGCTATAAGATCACCTTTATATGACTATCGAAGTCGATATCATGTCGTCACATGACACATTTAAATTTCAAAATTAATATTAAATACTCAATTAACAAATTTAAAAAAATATAATGATAAAATGACTTAAATAAAATCGCTCAATTTTGAAACACAATAGATAAACTAAATATACTATTATCTTATAATTTTCCATAATTTTTCCATTTGACCTTTATTTATTAAAATGTATAAGAAAAAGAGTTAATACATGGAAATATAAACTAAATATACCATTATTTTACAATAATTTCCATAAAATTTTCATTTTAACCTTTATTTATTAAAATGTATAAGAAAAAGAGTTAATACTTGGAAACAAGCTTTACGTTATCTTGGTTTTGCATATTAAAAATGATAATAGTAGCAGAATATTGATTGGAAATTCTCAAAGATAAATATATAATCAAAGAAAATGTAGATGCAAAGATAAAAGAAAAATATACAACTTAGAGATATAGATATTCAAAACGTGTAATAGCGATATTATACTAAAATTAATAAAAATATTTTTTATATTATGAATTACATTAAGAAAATGTGAAACTTTGAGATGAGAGATAAAAGAGAATAAAGATGCTTTTCTTAAAACATATTTCTTTTTGCATGGTCATGTTAAAATGAATTGAATTACAAAAAAATTAATTCTTTTAGGATATAATTGTCTAAGTATTCAAATAGATGAAATGAAGAGTGGCAAGGCAGTAGACCCTGATAAGATACTCATAAAGGTGTAGAAAAGTCTAAGTAAAAAGGGTCTTACTTGGCTAGCTAAACTTTTTAATATGATCCTTAAGTCCACCAATATATGAGATGAGTAGAGACTTAGTATGTTAATTCCTCCGTACAATAATAAAGGAGACATCTAAAACTACAACAACTATAAAAGCATCAAACTAATTAATCACAACATAAAGTTATAAGAGAAGGTGAATGAGAAGACAATAAGAAAGGATGCGCCTATTTCGAAAAATCGATTTGGTTTTGGTTGGGGGTGCTGAATGTGAGGATGCGTCTGAGACTGTAGAACCGCATGAAGGCCGATCGGCCCATTTACAAACAATGACCTAAACCTAGCTGGAATTTCTTATATAAGGTATTACCTCACCGTGAAACAGGTACGACTTTAGAACCCTATTATTCTTTATTCCTAGCCACCAAAAACCCCCACAAGAAAAAGACTAACTTGAGCGTTGGAGGGGCTTACCGGCAGTCAACCCCCGGTGCGCCTTTATTGTTTTGCAGGAGCTCTCCAGCCAAAGTCAACCAATCTCATGGATCCAAGCAGCAACGCCCAGCCCCATCAAAATTAGACATAACCAGGTTTCATGCCAAGAAGGTCTACAAGAGAAGCTTTATATCTCCTAAGAAGATTAATAGAATATAACAGGGACTAATAGCATAACTTACACATAGTTTTTATTGACCTAGAAAAGGCTTACGACAAGATACCTTAGGAAATCATGTGGAGTTGCTTAGAAGTTAAGGGAGTTTCGATAACTTTTATTTGAGTTATGAGGGATATGTATGAAGATGTAAAGATTAGAGTAAGGACGATAGGAGGAGATACAAAATATTTTTCTATCGATATTGAGCTACATTAAGGCTCCTCATTGAGTCCCTCTTTGTTTGTAGTAGTCATGGATGTGCTCACCAAGAATATCCAAGGGGATGCACTTTAATGTATGCTACTTGTTGATGACATCGTTTTAGTAGATGAGACAAAAGAGAGTATCAATAACAAGCGAGAATTTTAGAGGGATACATTAGAGTTTGAGCAAGACTAAGATTGAGTACTCAGAGTGTAACTTTTCGAGCCATAAGATGGCTTCTGATGTGGAGGTAAAGATTGGTTCATAAGTTATACTACAGAAAAGGTATTTTAAGTATCTAGGATCTATCATCCAAGGCAATAGAGAGATTGATGGAGATATTATTCACTGTATCATATCAAGGTGGCTTAAATGGAGAAGTATTTCAGGAATTTTATGTGATAAGAAAATACTACTAAAGCTCAAAGGTAAATTCTATCATGTAATAATTAGGTCAACCATGTTCAATGTGACGGAATGTTGACCTATCAAACAAGTGCATAGTCATTAGTTAATGGTGGCAGAGATGGGGATGCTTCATTAGAAACAATCAGGAATTTAATGGCAAGAGATAAATTAAATGTGGCTAACATTAACAAAAGTCAAGAGAGAGAAGGCTAAGGTGGTTCAGACATCAATAAGAAGAGACAAGATGATTGTACTTAAGGATTGTAAGAGGAAAAAAGGAAAGTCTAAGAAAAACTGGGGGAAGGTGATTAAGAATGATATGGCTTTGTTAGAACTTGGCAATGATGTGACCATCAATAAAAAACTTTAGCACTCTACGAGATGAGTAAAGGATGTCAAGTATAGTGGTCCTTCTCTTTCTCGTGTCATCTAAACATTTTCATTCGAATAATATGTCTTGTATTTAGTCTAATCATTTTCTTTTAATAACGTCTTTGTTTCATTTATTTACTTCTTTTCTTTTCTGTTTGTGTATTTATTTACTTATTATTTACTCTTTTATTCTTTACCTTGTTTTGTATTTATTATATTATTTATTTTATATTTTATCTACAGGTAATTGTTTATTTATTTATTTTATTTTATTATTATTTTCATATATTTCTAATCATATTTTTATTTTTAATTATTATTACTTTATTATTTTAATGTGTCTTTTATTAAAATTATATTATATTATATAATTTTTATGTATATCTCTACCGAAAACTACCTTTTTACCAATTAAAAATAATTTTGCAAACTTACTTTTCTAGACCTAGTATTTCAATGAAACTTCTATTAGATTATTGTTATTGTTTCAAAGCACTAAAAAAAACTGAATTTTGTTTTAAACATAAAAATAATTAACAAAATTTTTAAAAGATTTTTTTTCTTTTCAAAATCCTAGAACTACAAAAAAAATTCTTGGGCCATTTATCTCACTTCCTTTCATATTTAATTAATGATTTTAAAATCAGACCAGATCAGTCGGTTCAACCGAATTAAACTCAGATCGGTCTGATTTTTAATTTGGTTTTTATTATTAACCTTTATGAATGAAAATCGGAAAATTAAATAATAAACTGATTGGTTAACTCTGAATCGTGAAAAACTGTAAATACAATTCTTTTTCTTCTTTACTAATATGTCGCCAATAAGCCCATACGGTGAAATCTTCCCTAATATGGAAAATCTCAGAAGATATCAAGGATATAACAAGATCCTTCACAACATACAAAAAGAAATTGCAAAACCTAAAAAATACAAAGATAGAGAACAAACAAAACATCAAAGAGGAGAAGAGAACCACTTATCTTTAATGATGAGCGTCTCAAAATTTCCAGTAGATAGATAAACAAACAAAACACACAAGGTTCAAAGAAAAGAAAACTATCGCAGAATAGATCCATGGTCAAGTAAAGAAGAGCCATCGCACAGCAAACAAAACATCCAAAGTTCAAAGAGGAGAAGAACTATCACAGAACAAAACTAAGGTCAAGTAAAGAAGAGTCATAGCATAACAAACAAAAACACTAAAAAATGTTCTCAATACATTGCTTGCTACTAATAAAAGCCAACAGTTTCTTCTTGAATACTTGGAAGCATTGGGACAAGATATTACTAGAGAGGTGAAAGAAAATTTCTTCTTGAATACTTAAACATGGGACAGAACTATTGCTCGAAAGATGTAAAAGAAAATGATGTTTTATTTGTTTTTTTTAATGACACAGAAGTGGAGTCTACTTGTACATTAGTTTGAGAATAGAAAATGAATTTTAATAAATTATAATTATTTATTATGTTATATTTTATATCACATTTAAAAGAAATAGTAAGATTTAAAAATAAGAAGAGAATATAATTTTCAATTATTTTCGGACATTAAGAATATTAATATTTGTTGATCAAAATAAAACAATTTTATTTAAATTTTAAAAAAGGATATTTAAACATACTAACAAAATATAAATTAATAATTTAGTATAGATAAAAATTTGTTTAAGATAATTTTAAAATATATTTAAAAATAATATTTAAACTTTAATTAATTCTTTATATAATAATAAACATTAGTATATTTTTTATTCAATAAAATATTTTATTTTTACTTGATTTTATAACTTTTATTTTTTGTCTATTAAATATCGATTTTTAAACAATTTAATAACGATTGATGCTTTATATCTTAAACATTTCCTTTGACCCAAGCAGTGCTATCGAAGGTAAAAAGTGATGACCAGTTAGGTCTAAGTGGAGGGTAAGTGCTATTATGAAATAAAAGTTCAGGTTTTTTAACGAAGAAATAAGGGGGATTTCTAAGTTTTAAATCTCAGCTTGGAACATGATTTAAAACTAGGATTCCAAGATATCCAACCTCCGAAAGAAGGGACAACCTCCGAAATTTACAAGATATCCAGGTGCAAAACTAGCATTCATATTTTATTGCTAAACGTTTTAATAAGCTTGGTTGAATGTCCATACTCGAATGTGCAGGCAGCAAAACTCTCAAGTTGCTGGACTGAAATTTTTTAGCTGCTAAGAGGTTGATTTAGGCGACGAACAAGGTCAGCGTGGAGTGCATGGCCACCCTGCACCATTTGCACATTTCAGTCACAACCTTGATCAAAATGAAACCCAGTCATCCTCACACAAGTACTGTTAGAACTCACGAAAATGTATACAGAATTATATGCTTCAATGTTTTAGCACAAGCTGCCAGAATTATACCGTTCATGCATATAACTTTTGTTGAAATTCAAGCGTGAAATTTTTCCTAAGTACATTTTTGTAGGCTCTTATTGCAAGCACATGGTTTCATGTCAAATATACAGAACCAATCTTGTACATTAATGGGAAAGCACTAACAGGAAAATGAGAACACATGGCTACATGAATAGGAATAATAGAAAGAAGGCCCCTTCCTGAGGCGATTTTAGAAAATATTGATTAAACAAAAAGATATAATGAACTGAATTCAATGATTTTAGCATGTCTAGGATTAAGCAAAGTAGCATCAGTTAAATCATATGAGTTCATACTACAAGAACAGAAAGACCTAAGGCATGAGAAACCAGATTTTACAAAGAAAGATTTGTTTAT
Organism: Erythroxylum fimbriatum; assembly: GCA_026770325.2. Taxonomy (NCBI): domain Eukaryota; kingdom Viridiplantae; phylum Streptophyta; class Magnoliopsida; order Malpighiales; family Erythroxylaceae; genus Erythroxylum; species Erythroxylum fimbriatum. The sequence goes on along the minus strand of JANZLH020000038.1, from coordinate 1,391,647 downwards.
TTACTTTTAACAGAATTCCTGACATTATGCCTTTGATGTAGGACATGCATATCTTAACATCTTTCCTAGGCATGATAATCATTTCAATTAAGTCCCCCAGTTTCCAGTAATTCTTATCAAAAGAACGTTGCACTTTCCTCAGTCATAAAGAGGCCACTTTGTTGACAAAACTTATCTGAGCAGGCCCTAGAAGGGATGGAGACATCTAAAGTTAAAGAGGACCATATAGAACTAACACTAGAAACCTAAAAATAACTTGTGTAACGAAGTATGAGTGAGCATATGATGTAGGTATCAATGAGACCTTAGAATTTCATCTGCCTCCATTTACAGTAATCCTCACCATTTAGATAGCATTTTCTCTGCTCGTATTTCCGATATTCCCATTAATGTTCAGAAAACTATGACAACTTCCCCGAGTACTCAAGGAGAAAAATGACTGCCATTAGATCAATGACTTAGATGGAGCATAACTATGAAAAAACAAAATCCTTGAAAGCCACTTTAAGTCATTTCAGGCTGAGATCCAAAAATCATATATATACATTTAGTGAAGACACATGATTGTTAAACGATAACTCCATAGGAATGTCAGTCTTCACCATAGACATGTTATGAACAAATACAAGACCCTTGCATGCACATTATCAAAGCTCATAGACAGAAAAATCAAATTTCATCAAAACGATGACTACAAAATTCTAAATGAAGAAAAAAAGAAGCATACCTTGTAAGCAACTATATGTGCCACAGGAAGCCCTTGGTTGCCAAACCTTGCAAATAGGGAGAGATCGCCAATAAGATCTAAGACTTTGTGCCGACAAGGTTCATCATAGAAATGCAGTGGTGGGTTCAACCAACCATCGGTGGCACTGCAGAACAAAAGTAGATGTTAATTAGTATACAATGTTCGAATTTAATTGGCTTTTAGGTTGCAATTTCCAGTGCAATTGTGCAATTATGAAATAAATGTAAACAATTTTATGGCAATCAAGTCTGCTTCATCGCCAGAATAATTTTCTGATAAAGGTAGTGTGTGATAAATATTACCAACTAACTGTAGTAAATCATTATGCTTTAGCAACTTATGCATGCAAGAAATCTGTATCAAAAAGTTTCCATTTTCATAGAAAAAAACTTACCTGCAAACAATAGCATTGTCTAGTGAACCTCCTTTGATGAGTCCTCTTTCTCGCATGTACTCTGCCTATCAATTTCCCTTAAAATTCAGCATTAGAAACCCAACGGTGTCCACATATTTTTAGCAACTTGATATGCCAGCATAACAAGAAAGGCTCGATAAGTTGCAGGACACTATATATCATGATTATTGAATTGAGTTAAACATAAGCTACTGATGTACTTGCTAGTGTGTAGATAATATACAAATTAAAACAAAGATTGATGAAAATGTTAAGAGAAGATGAGATCCTTGGAAAGGTTGAGACCTCAAATAAAGTGACTTTGGAATGTTATGAATAGCTTGGAATGAGGAAATTCAGGTCTTGTGAAGTTGAGATGAAATTTTTGGGAGGCAGTGAATCAAAAGAAGAAAACAAAAGTAACGAAGGTGCCGAGATGGTCAACCAAAGCCAATTTGTCCAGTTTGACTGGTTAATCAGCCTTCAGCCCTACCGGACAATTGAGTGGGGTCATTGGTCAATTCCTGACAATGTTCACTCGCCCTCGAATGACTATTTTTCTTGATCTGGTAAGGTCTATCTGACCCCAACAGTTAGTTGAACCTCTTGAATTTCAAATAGAACATTTTAGTCGAAAGCTACAAGAAAAGGATGAGAAACAAGTGACAATGTTGATTCAAGCATTGGTCTTGAGATTAAGCTAGTATATATATTTGAGTGACTGGAAGCAGATGTACCTAGCTGTACTTGGCTTTAGTCAATAGTCAATATTTGACTTGTTAGTTTCTTTTGCTTTTGCAGAAGCTTCTGAATAGTTATGGAATGGCATTTTCAGCCTGGCCCTCCCCGAAGTCAATTGACCAGGCCAAAGCTGACCAAGCTTTGAATGGGTTCAAGCATGCCTAAAAGGCCCAAACCTTGCAAACAATGTTATTTTATTATAATTGACCAAATTACATTGTTTTGATTTTTAACAAACCTAAAGATCAAAACAACATTGCTCTCACTAGTTATATAAAACATCATTTTGGAGGTAGCCCAACCAACCTTTGGGCAGGCATGAGTTCCGGCCACATATAAGGGACTTCTGGTTAGGCCTTATATAGTTAGTTATTTTCTAAGAAACACAGACACAGACATGGACACGCAATATGACACGACACGGACACGGATACGGACACAGGGACACACCAACTTTGAAAATTTGGTGGAACCGGACACGTCATATATATATATATATATATATTGTAAAATTTAGAATTAAGAAAAAAAAATTCAGAATTCATAACATGATATATATTGATTGATGTGTTTCAAGACTTCCAACATCTTGATAGTTCATACATATTTGATACTTTATAAGCCCCTATCAAAAAACATGGAATATATATTCCATTAAGCAATTTGTCTACAATCTCTTATCTAAAAGTAGAATTAGTCATTCACAGGGATATTTACAACCAAAAAATCTAACTAAAGTATCTACCCTCTAATCACTTTACTCTCAAACATTGGCATTGCTTTCATCAGCAAAGATCATACTCTCCAACTTTGGTTCATCAAGTGAAAGATTTGCAACTTCAAAGATTTCATGATCATCATCAATTAGTGAAAACTCATCTTCTGCAATATCCCACATCATTGATTCTCCTTCTTTATATTGTGAAGATTTTCTTGAAAAGAGCCGCAAATTAGTATGAATGTATACTAAACTCTCAGCACGCTTATGTTTGATCTTGTTCCTTTTAAGAGAGTGAAAAAAAAGAGTAAGTACTCCAATTTCTTTTACAACAAGATGAAGATGATGGTTGTCCAAATAACTTGAGAGCAATCTTTTGAAGAATTAGAGCATGAACACCATGAACTAGCCACTAAGATTTTGCATCAAGGATACCTCTACCATTTATAGAGTCATAATCATCAAACCCTTGTCTACCATTCGAAAAATTAGCAAACTCAATATTCACTTTTCTCTGATCTTCTACATCAGGAAAGTACCTCCTCAAACATTTCAATCTCTCATTGGTGAGCTCCACATCTTGATGTGATGGAACTCGTTTTGAGTCTTTACTTAACCATTCATGGCTATAATACGTATATTAGTTGTAAGAAAAAAAATGTTATAAATTATTCATCAATTACTATTTATTTATCTCTAATAGAAAAGAAAGTATCTGAATTTGAATAAATACCTTGGATTCAAAGAATGAGCTAAACAATAAAGAGGGGTACTACTTTTTGTCCAACGCTCAATTAAGATTTGGTGGATCACTTCATAGAAAGTTGAAGATTCATTGTTATCCTTTCTTTCAAAAAGATATATGGCCTTTCTTACTTTTTCAATCATGGAATCCCACATCTCATGCACCAAATGGAGAGTAGATACATCCGTATTTGTACTTCTTAAAAGATCATAGATAGGATTGGTGAAAGAATGAATGAAATCTATCTTTTGCCACCAACTATCACTTAGTATCTTCTCTTTGACAAATTCAGTTTTGCCAACGTCATCTTCCTTGTAAGCAGACCATTTTTCACTTATCACCATCTCTTCGAGCCCATGTTTGAGAAGTTTAAATCGCTTCAACATCACTATTGTAGAGACAAATCGAGTAGAAGCAACATTAAGTAACTTCAATGAAGCAAACTCATTAAAGATGGACAACCTCATATGGTGATTAACAATGAAGTTCT
>JANZLH020000038.1:1338087-1354834 GCA_026770325.2 Erythroxylum fimbriatum | reverse complement strand
ACCTTGGGCCGAGCCTGTGAGCCTGAGCCTGTGAGGGGGGTAGGCCGGACCTAAGGGAGGTACCGGAGCCCTAGAGTGGCCCAAAACCAGTAGGGCAAAACCAGTAAGCTGGGGTCGTAACACATTTCTGCTTATAAAAATCCCATTTCATTCACTGCCTCAAAACATATATACATAACACATCACCATGATTGAGATATTTTTATTTTATTGCATAAATTGAATGCTAACAACAACAAAGTAACAAAGAAAATTTTCTAAAGATAACAGAAGACTCAAGTCACACCAATAGTAAACAGGAGTTCTCATTCACTATGTGATTTCATCAAAACAGGAAATAGCCACAAAAGAGGAAGAACCGAAACAAAGAGAGCACAGTTCATGTTTCTTTTTAAATCATTCATTTACAGATATCTGTCATGGATTCAAGTTCCCAGAAACCCTAAGAGACAAATTTTTGTTCTGTTGGGGCATATATGAAAATTTACCTGCCTACAAAATAAATGAGAATCTCAGACATGTTAATAATTCGAAATGATGGATGTCCTAACTGATAATGGTGAAGAAAATTTTTTCTTTATTGGATACAACAAAATCTGATATGAAAGAATGGGATAATCTGCCCTTAGTGCTGAAATATAAGCTGAACAGATGTATATTATTATTCCCTTTGACAGTCAATACATAGGTACAAGTATATATATAGGAATACAAGAAGCTATTTTAGGAAACTAACAGCTGTACATAATATTCTAATTGATCTAATTTAGCTAACTTTAGGAGTCATTAATACCTAGGAAATATCCACCCGGATATTTCCCAACACTTAGTTATGTTCAACTGACTTGGTGCTTCAAGATAGAAGAGGCCATCCCGTTCTCTAGTAAGTCCAATCATCCTCCTCGAATCCTTGTCTCAAAATACACAATGACTACTGTAATAAATCACATTACAACATAAATCTTGGGTGAGTTTTTGTATGGAAACAAGGTCAGTTGATAGTCTAGGGCCATGAACATTTTACATTTCTTAGAGTTACTGATGGACTTATTTTGACATTCCCTACACCAGCTACGGTTGTTAAAGATCCAACGGCTGTGGCCATTTTTCTACTTCTTGGATATGGAGTGTAGGTTGAGAAACATTAGGATAAATGGGTCATATGATCTGTAGCTCCTAAATCCATGAACCAAGAGTTGGTATAGTTTGTATTCAAGGCATTTAATCCAAAGGAAAATGGAAACTTACCTGAATACGCCAAATAACAAGTACCTAAAGGCTTTTAATGGCTGTTTATAAGAGATGTCACTCTCTCAATCTCTTCTTGGTTAAGACTACTTTGGTTTTGTGATGCTAATTCCGCTAGCTATTGGAATCAAGTAGTTTCTTCTAACTGTGTAGAAGTGATATTGCTTGCATCTTCAACTTTTGACATTTTCCTCTCTTTACAAGGAAGCTAATCCTTAGACACTTTCAATAATAAAGGTTGGAAGAAATGCTCTATTTTAGAGCACAATAATCAGCAATGAAGGCTAAGATGAAAGAGCTAAAATAGAGAGGAGACAGCAATCAAGGCTAAAATGGAAGGAAATAGGGTGCAACAATGAAGGCTGAACTAAAAGAGAAAAAACAGAGATATGTTTGCAGCAATAAAGCCTGGAAACAACTTTATCCAAAGAGCCTAACCTGGCTTTGATACCATGTCAAAATTGAATATGAACTATGTTTGCATCTCTCTAATGTTTGCAGCAGGTATAACTTATATACAAAATTCTAGCACCTATAAATGGACACTAACAATTCTAATACAATATATAATCCCATAATTTATGGGATTATCTAATCCCATGATTTATAGGATATTTTATTACAATAGAAAACTTAATCAAATATAAGCAATCAACCAATATATATGATTTTTCCACACTCTACTTGACGTAGTGGGAAGGAAAAACAACGATAAGTAGAATCGAATAGGCTATAATTGATGCAGATTGTAGCTGGAACTTGAAATAGAGCTTAGGGTTTGTAGAAAATCCTCTAAAAGCATAAAATTATTTTATTGATAAAAGACATATCTAATAAATCAAGCATAGGCAGCCCATTTATACTAATATAGGACCTAATCCAACTCCTAATAGGAAAGGAAATACTAATTAAAAAGTAATATGCTAACCCTATGATAACTAGGAATCCCAATAACTTAAGAATTACTAAATAGTAAGAAATCCAATATTAACTAGGAAAACTAAACTAGCTACTGCTGCATCACTACTCTCTCCATCGAGGGTACTTTGTTGTCTAGTCATGTATTGTGGAATAAGTCTTGAGCGCCTTGTGAAGGATCATCAATATCCAATTTTTTCAAAATTTTCAAAGATCAACTCATCACGCTCTTGGTTGTTGAATACTTGTTTATATGCCCTCCTATTATGTGTTATCATTATTGAATCAAAGGTCTAACATCAAGGCTTGGCAATGAAAATTTCTATGCAGGCCCCAACTTGGCTCAAAGCCCGATCAATTGAGGCACCCAGTTCGAAGCCTAGCTAGGCCTGATTTTTTATTTTTTAAAATTAAAAATAAAAAATAACATTGTTTAATCAAAATGATGTTTTCTTATAATTTTCAAGCTTTAGGTTGGGCCCGAGATGATATCACATTGATAAACAAATAAAATGTTAACTAATTAATGAACTCGAGAAATTATTTCACTAAGCTCAAATTTTTTGTAAGCTGTTGAAATTCATATTTGGGTTCCTAGAGATCTAGATTGAGATTGCTAGAATTTAAGTAAAGAACAAAACAATGTATAGTCCTACGATTAGGAAGGTAGGAAACACTTGAATGAAATTAGGAAACACTAAGGTCTAAGAATCACTATTAAAAGAAAGCATCATACCTTCTAGTTGATAACTCAAAACTCTGCAAATAAAATCAGTCTTACTTTCATTTTAAGGCTAAATAGATATATATAGAAAAATTCTCGAAACCATAATCCTAAAAATAAAACGAATTCCCAACTAAAATTTACTAATAAAACTAAATTCTACTCTGGTATGGATCCTTTATTCTTAAATAGGTTTTAATCCTAAATAAGCAAGAAAAACTTAGTATAGAGTAAATATGATGAATTTACACTTATTGTCACTGTTCACTTGAACAATGTACAAACTATTACACGTTTTGTTTTACGTCATTATCCTAGCAACAGCATTTAACCCAAGAGCTTCAACAATACATCAACAATCTTACTGCATGCATAAGATATTCATTAATTGCCAACTTTCTAGAAATCAACAGAAATAAGATCATCCTAGAAACTTAGGCAACAACGTTAACAAAAATAATGACCCAAATTTAGCGGATAATGACCCAAATTTAGCCGATAATGTAGCTTAATGTAGAACATACCAATGGCTGTTGAGGTATTGTCTTGAGCAGCCCATGTTGGATCCAACAAAGCATATCCAACAGCAGAGTCAAGTTCTCCTAATGATCGTTTTCCATCGGTTAGCCACCAACACTCTTTAACAAATCGAGATGCCTCCATATAAAGTTGAAGGTGAAAGTCATTAGGTAGTTGAGCCAATAGGAGACCGCAAGCTTGGATCAATAAGCAAGATAACTGCTGGCATGTATAACCACTCCGCGAGACAAAGTTAGATGTATTAATTCCAGAAACCGAAGTAGTTGATCTACTTGCACCTAAAGAGTCTGTACTTCCTCCAGAAGGAGATGTTGGTAGGATTGATCCTTGTGCAACACCATTTGCAGCTCCATGAAGACCATTACCTGATTGGATTAGAGTTTGTTGAATATTTATAACAATTTGAACCAAAGAGGATACTATCTGCGATGCAGATACTGGAAGAGAAAGAAGCTCTATAACTGCAGTCTCAAGAACCAGTTGAGTATGTGTTCCAGGATCTTGAATTTGATAAAAAGCCTTTTGGCTTTCAGAAGTATTGGCTGGCCCAGACTGTAGTGTTGCTGGAGTTTTAATGTTTGTTGTGCGCATTGAATTACTTCCATGATCTCCAATAGATCCATACTTTGGGTTGGTATTTAATGGAGGTATAACATTGTTCACAAGTCCCAATAGAAGAGTTGCAAAATACTCGGGAGGGGGACACATAGCAGGGTTTGACGAACTTAGGTGCTGTGGGAATGACTCAGAAAATGGTATCTGTTTCAAATTCTAAAATCAATATGTAGAACACAAAGTAAATATCAAACAAAGTCAACCTTTAAGGGGAAACAAAAACAAAAGCCAAGGAAGAGGATGCATAAGTACCTTCTTGAGGTCAAGTACATTGAGTATGCGCATAATGAGCTTTGCAGGAAGATGACCATAAAAATAGGCAAGAATATCACGGACGAATGTGAATCTTAAGGGATGGTAAGTCAGAAAATGTGAATACATTGCCAAAACTCTGTCAGCTAGATCTATGGCATCATTCTCAATAAGTCTATAAACTATTAAGGGGATGACTGGAAGTAATCGAGCTGCAATTTCATCAAAGAATGTGGGGTACCTGCAGAGCTTATAGTCAACATAATCAACAAACCTTCAACTCCTAGACAAAAGTACTTTCTTTTTAACAAACATTAATAACTAAATGAATGTCATAACATTTGACGATGCCTTTGTGAGTTCTTGAAGAAATACTGAAGTTTAATCATTTGTAACCAAGCTTTCCTAAGTACGGATTACCAAAACAGTTTCAAAGCAACATAAGGTTAACACTAGTCTTATAATTTGATACTAGCACAAAGAACTTAGAAGACCAGACCTGAAATCAAACCAGAATATGGAGAGTGCCAAGGTTCAAAAGGTTTAATTCTTAACATGGTCGAACAAGAACAAATAATTAATTAAAATATATGAAGATGATAATTTGAAACGGTAAACCACGAAATGAAAGTTAATTTTGTAGCCAAAATCATGTCAAGGACAGCTATTCTATGTAGTTGTGGTTATGATTCCTTTCAAAATTTAAAAGATAATACAATTCAATCACTGGTCTATCTCAAATAAGGAAATTTAAACAAGACTGAAGCTTTATTTCTTTTCGTTGCAAGACCAAAAAAAGTTAAATTACATTGCCAATGAACAAAACAACAAATAACAAAAAGAGTCTCTAAGCATGTCAAGGAACAATAATGATATGTCAAGACAGCACACAATAGTATCTGACATGTAACAATGAAAGTAACAGTGGGAACACTTGGACAACACTCCCTGAAGACAAGCAAAATAGACAAGTACAAAGCTGGACAAAGAAAAAAATTATGGGTTTTAAGGAGGAATGATGCAAAACAAAAAGCCTTGAAACATACGTTTTCCAATGAGATATCTGAAAGGATAAACCCTAGTGAATCAGGGTTCCAGACTAGGTGGGCGTCAACCATAAAATTCGCCTGGCTCGTCAAAATTAGTTTATAGAAATCTAGTGTGGCAATATATAACCATAAGAGCTTTACCTATCTTTCCATGATAGATGATTTCCAAGTGCCTTTTGCAATTCAAGCCGTTTAAACGTTCCGGGAAAAAGCCAATGCTCTGGAGGGCCACGATTCATACAAAAAAATTTCACCCTCTGTTGAAGCTCCTGTCTATCAAGTAAACTGATCTGAAACATGGAATATGATGTTGTAATTTGCATGCAAACTGAATAAAAGTTTCAAAACTGGAGCACCATCAGCAAAATTTTATAGTATTGGCAGATCTACCTTAAAATCTTAAACAACATCATTCACGAAAAATGTGCAATCTTTTGATTGGTTAAACTACATTGAATGAAAATGAGTTATCGAAACCTATAAGTATCATTTTCTTTCATTTCTCTTTTTTCAATCTTTGTGTGGGGAAGCTGGGGGAAAGGGATGAAAAATAGCGATATCTTTTATGAAAGAATAGACATAGAACAACATACCACAATACGTAAAGCATGGGGATCATCATCTCGGTCATTAAGTGCTAGGAGCAAAATGTCCAAAGGTAGTAACTCGTGAGTCCAAAGGAAAAAAGCAAGGTTTGAGCAAGCTTTTAACAGAAGATCCTAAAAGCACAGCAAAGCAGAAGTTAAGTTTCTATTTCCGAGTTAGTAAGAAAAAATTATTAAAAATTGCTTAGCAAAGGTTATCAACCTGTAGTAAATGACCATGTTGAAGTTCCATATGAATGTTATGGAGAAGGACATCCACCATAGTGTATATATTTGCTGTAACTTCCTCGGGAGAAAATTCCCTAAGAACACGTGCCTGAATTCATCAAATAGAAAAGCATTAAATATAGCAGTAAGCAAAAAACTAACAAGGGCAAGTGCATAAACAATTTATGTTTGTCATGGGAATAACAGCATGTACTACAATACATTCGAGACTGAGTAATCACAAGATTGTAAAGCCATACCAGATTTCCACTATTAATGTTTTCAGGGTGCCCTTGCATAAGTATCCATGCTCCAGCACACAAATATTGGCGATGTTGAGGAAAACTATGATTGATGTATGTAGTAACATAATGGGGATCAGCAGATGGTGATAGAAGCTGATTACATTGGTTAATCACAGTTGTTTCCGCCTGTATAAAAGTAACGAACTTGAATACAAATTTAATCATCACCTAAACAAAGCTGGGAAATAATGTCAAATTTTAATAATCTAAAATTTGCCACAAAAAAATCTCTTTGTTTGCACCAGCATTTTTGGAAGAGGACACATCCAGCTAATGAACTAACTTATAAATAACTGCAAACAATACAGAGAATAAATAGTGAGACAGGATTTCAATGTCACTAAATAATATTGAAATAAAAAGAAATCCACAATGAAATTGTTAAACTATGAAATGAATGCGGCCTTAAAAAGGAGAAAGGTCAATTCATGTTATTTTGCTTGCAAAGAAATTTTTCTTAGATTAGCTCTGGATATTTTATTTAAGCAATTATTTTACAAAATGAGTAATTTTTTGGATGCCCGGTAAGTGAAATAGATACGGTAGAAAAATACTAGACGATGTCGATTGTAAAATAACCATTTATGGAGCTTAATATAAAAAAATATTGTTGCATGGCTTTAAAATTTTTATTTCCTGAATGCCTTTTTATCTGTATGATAGAGCTTGAATTGCAATTTTGTTTGCAATTCTTACAACGGAAAATGTAGGACATTACAAGTTGAAATCATCAAGCTAAACAGAAAAGATAATGATTACACATGTAAACACAAACAAGATGGCATGAAGATGAGAAACAGTGTAATTACGGACCTGATTCTCGGTATTCACAAGTCTTGATTGACGAAGGAATACCTAGTCCGAGAACTTAACTTAGTTTATTCCTAATTAGTATTCAATTTTATAATTTATTCACTCATTACAATGTTTTCTCTATTTATGTCAGGTGTCCTTTTCAACACATGTATAATTTCTTATTATTATATGCTTTTTATTACAAATACAAATTATACTAGGAGTACTACAAAAAATGGATTCTACAGTATACAACATATCATGTTATTTCAATATTATTCAAAAGGTTTATTTAAACACTATTATCTTTTTATAATTTCCATCATAATCACCTATTCTAACCCTAATTTTTTGAAAAGTTGGCCCTGTTCATTTCTATTTATTTTCAGGTTTTTGTGATTTTATTGTAGTTTTTTGTTTTAAAAATAAAAAACATCAAAAAGTTTATGTAAACACAAATTCTATGTTTTTGTGTATTTTGACTTCTTGTTTTAAAAACCAAAACATGTTTCGCCTTCATTTTTTTCCTTTGTTTCTCTCCTACTATTCTCCCCTCTTCCATTAATGATTTTTTTCTTTGTTTCGTTCCAACAGCTTGTGTGGTTTTCTCCGTTTCTTCATCTCTCTATTAACCAAATACTTTTCTTTATCTTTTTCTCTATTACTAACACTTTACTAACGAATTATGGTTTTTTGCTTGCTATTGACTAATTGTTTCTTTGCAAACACCCAACCCCACATGCATTTGCCATTTTCTTCTAGTTTGAACCAAATAGCAAGAGTCTTAATGGTATATACTCATCGACAAGTAACAATTGAGGTATCAGGAGGAGGCTTAACGAGCTTCCAAGTGTCATTTGACCATAAAGCATCTATTTCCTCTTGCATAGCTTGCTTCCACCCAAGGTTCTGTACAGCCTCCGTTATACTCTTTAGGAATAGAAACAAAATCTAGGTTTGATAAAAAAAGTACAAATGAAGGGGGACACATGATTATAAGAAACAAAATTAGAAATCAGATGATTTTACCTTTCCTTAAGGCAATAGGTCAATCTAGGTTACTATTTTCCAGATCTGAAGACAAATCAGACGCTAGAGGAGAGGGCTCATCAATTTGGCCATCTACCATTCGACGAGGTCCTCAAGAATAAACCTGCAAATCTAATCGAGACAATTGACGAAGAAAAGAAGGATTGAAATCTATAGGTGAATTATTTGAGGAGTTGTCAAAAAGTGAGAGCAAACAATGATGGAAGCTTTTTGACATCTTGACTCTCAGAAAAGTATGCAATGTTTTCAAAGGATGTCACATCTGTGCACTCAAAGAATCTTTTAAGTAGGGTTGCAACAATGATATTCTTTTTGTGACCTTGACTAACCAAGCAAGATACACTTGATGGCTCGTGGACATAATTTGTCAACTGCTGGTTGGAGTTGGTGGACAAAACATACATACAAAGATATAAGGCAGAAGAGGAAACAAAGGAGTATTAAGAAACATAAGGGTGGGAGGGATCTGACCTTTAAGAGTGGTGGATGGCATTTTGTTAATAAGATAGCAAGTAGTGAGGATAGCACACTCCAAAATTCCTTGAGAACCTTCATTTCAATTAGTATGGTTCAAGCAACTTCTATGACATGCCCGAATTTTCTTTCAACACCACCATTTTGATGTGGTGTGAGAGCAAGAAGATTGGTTAATCATACCGCAATTTTTTATACTAGACTTAAAGGATTCAAAAAATTTTCTCTAGCATTATTACTTTTGAGGATACGAATAGGACAACCAAATTGAGTCTTGATTTTAGAGTAAAAGGATTGTAAAATAGAAAATAATTTGAAACGTTATTTTATATATAGTCAAGTCATTCTAGACCAGCCATCAACAAAAACAACAAAATAACAAAAACCAAGTTTTGATGTAACACGAGAATGACCCCAAACATCATAGAGAACTAACACAAAAGAGATTTTGGCTCTATTATCAACTCTAGATGGAAAAGCAATGCAGTGATGTTTTCTAAGCTGACAAAAACTCACAATCTAGATGAAGATTTAAGTTCAAATTAGAAATTAGCTTTTTTAACTTTTGGATGGATGGATGACCAAGGCAACTATGGATTTGGAGGGGTAAGCAACAGCTAAGCAAGCAGTTAAACAACTATCGTAATAGTAGAGAGCTCCATATTCATGCCCTCCTCCAATCATCTTCTTTGTCTTCAAATCATGGATAATAACAAAATGATGGAAAAAGGAGACGGAACAATTCAATGATTTGGTTAGTTTACTAACAGATATCAAGTTGAACGAAAATTTTGGAATATATAATGTTGCTAGTAATGTCATTGAAGGAGAAAGAAACACAATGCCAACCTCACTTATACTAGTAGTGGAATCAAAGTCTGGTACAACAATAATTTGATCAAAAAATTTTAGGTTACCTGCAATATGGTCAGTGGCTCTTAAATCTATAACTCAAGGTTTAACAAAGGGCGATATAAAACTTGTGTAATTACCTAGGTAAGCAAACGACACAATTGGTGTGGTTGCTTGCTTGGCTGCTTGATACTAGAGTAAAGATATACATTCTTCTTCAAAAACCACCTTTTTTTCCATTGGTTGAGGCAAAACCACCAGAAGCATCCACAATATTAGCAGATTGAGAGGGCTTCAGGCGTAACTCTTGAGTGTAAGTCCCAACAATAATCCTGAACATGCCCATCCTTGCCACAATGGTCATATTTCCTTGGGCCTCCTCTGCCCCTTCCTCCACAACCACCAAGACCACAATGATTACTTTAGCCTCCATTATCTCTTCCACCATTATGAACAACTAGAGCAAAATTGTAACCACTTTCTTGTATTGGTCCCTTCAAGGATCAAGATACTCGTGAATATATCTCACTAAGTGATGAGAGTTCAGTGTCATTGAGTATTTGGGCCCGAATTGGTTCATATTCTAGTCTTAAGCTAGCCAAGTATCTCATCACAACTAGCTGTTCTCTTTCCTTCAAAAGTTTATCTTTATTGTTATCGATTGGGCTACTAAATGTCTACAAATAGATTCTTAATTTCTGAAAAGTATTCGGTATGGTTCTTCTCTCCTTGCTAACACTTGAACAATGTCACAGATAAATCATATATATGAGTAATGTTATTGGAAAATAAAAGTCTCACATAATCCTATAGCTCCTTTGTGGAATTTACATGTTGACACATGTCAACAATATTTGGTTCCATGGCATTCCTGAGGCTTGTCATTATTTGGTTGTCATGTTGATCTCACTTCTTATACCCAAGTGACTTAATATTAGGAGTTGGACCTGTGAGATGCTCATACTTGCCTAGACCCTTGAGATATACAATGACCTCCTTCTTCCAAGCAACATAATTTGTTCCATTCAATTTCTAATTTGTGATTTCTTGAACCATAACAGGTGGCTATCCTCCAACACTATCAGTTTTGAAGTTGCTCATAATGCAATCAATACAATAAGAAAGATGATAACCAGAATCAAGTGAAAAAACAACAGTACAAAAAACCAAACTTCAAATATCAACAACTGTGCAGCAACAAAAGAGGGACTGAGACATTCAAACCATCATTAGATACGACTACGACAAAACTAGCAACTATGGTCAAACGCACAAACCTAGTTTCCACAAATTGAAGGCCAAAAAAAGAAAACAAATCACCAACTATGGCTAAAAACACAAACTCGGTTTCTAACAATTAAAGGCAAAAAAACACACCACCAACAAACTCCTAGAGTTGGTGCAACTCAGTCCATAGCAACAGGGTCAACAAAACATCACCAGAAGGTGGCGTGTGCACTACACATGCCAGTTGACTAGCGGTTGCCAACGGCACGTGTTAGCTAGCATCGCTTCTTCCTCTGACATTGTTTCCAGTGGTTGCTTGAGGTGTTTCTAGGGTTAGATTGTTAAGGTTGGTCCTTTTTTTCAAAGAAAAGGTTTAAGTGGGGGTTACCGGCTGTGAGAGAACAAAGGAAAAAATTAAAGGCAAGATTAGAGAACCTACTCTGATATCATGATATGAATAAGAAATTAAGAGAAATTGAGCGGAGGGATTGTGAGAGCTTGTAGAAATCAGCAACTCCCACTCTCTTTATATACTAGATTATCTTGTTTATATCACGCAAGTTACAATTATAATCCCTAAATATCCTCTCAATCAAATCACAACCATAATCTTCAAAAATCCTCTTAATCAAATCATAATCTTTAATAGAGATCAACCAATAAAACTTTATCTACATGTAACCAATTCCTTTAGAAAGTGTAGGATTGATCATACAACATCTTGAACATCAACAATTACCCAATTTCCAAATTTCCACCAACAAAGAGGTTTTTTGTGTAATGACTTTGATGTAATTAAAGGAAATCACCAGGAAGAAGTATTAGATATAATTAATGAGTATGTCAAGATCTACAACAAGAAAAGGTTTCCTCCATAACTTTCTAATAGTGACACTTTTGCTACATATAATATAATTATAGCATATTAATCATAAGTTCAAGCAAAGAAAGTTTGAACTTTATAAGATTTTTAAAAAATCAGCTTAAAAATTAGGTACTACCTGGCTTATAAATCAACCTAACCAATAATTTTTGACACTTCTATCCATTTGATGAATTTTGTTGTGATACCATAGACTAAGTTCTATAGCTTCCGATTGCTAAAGCTTAAGACAATTGAACATGAGTTAAACATTGAGGAAATTCAATCAGAATGTTACAACTCATATGGAAGATTTCTTGGTGATCTTAGTTGGAAAACCAAAAACTAGAAGTACTTGATTCTAACATCTCTAAGGAGCATGTCCATGTTCACTCATTAGAGTAAGTTTCTTTTCAAACCAAAAGAAAACGATATAGGAACATCTGACCAAAGACAAAGAACAGAACTTAGTTTATTCTAATTGGAATTTATTTTCTTAATCAACAATATTTCCTATATAGGTTAGGTTTCCTTATAAATAAATTTTTACAGTACTACTAGTTTTTCCTATGACTACTATAAATAAGTCATTCTATAGCAAATTACAAATTTCATGTTACTATAGAATTTTATTTCAAAGCCATTATTAACCTTAATTCTCTTTTTATAGTTTAATCACAATCACTTTATTTCTAACCCTAAAGTGTTTAAACTAGCTAACCTAACCCTTCTGTCATTAATAATTTTGTCCATAGTTCCCTAACACCTTTTGGATTTAGTGTCATATTTTTGTAAATTTAACCACAATGAAAAAATACTAACTAGCCACATATCAGTATTTGAACCAAGGAAATCTAACCAATATAGAAGGCAGAGAAAAAAATGGCAATGGTGAAACATGGAAGATATTCATAACAACAAACCTGTTGCCATGCTTGAATAGCCAAGCCTCTTTTGTCCATTCTCTCGCTGAGGGAATCACGAAGAAGAGGAGGGAAGTAAAATAAAGTTTTCTTGGACCATGTATGTTGGCTTGTTGCCATTATTTGTTCTAACATACTTTGTACATAAAGCAAGTGATCAGCATCAGCAATTCCACGTGTTTTGACAATAATCGCAAAAGTGATTATAGTTACACGATTCAGTGTTTCAGTGAATTCACTTGGACCCTACAAAGCAATCGCAGAATCTTAATCGACACGTATTTTATGATGGAAAAAGTGATTATAGTTACACGATTCAATGTTTTAGTGAATTTACTTGGACCTAACTAAACAATCATAAAATCTTAGTTTGACTAAGTTAATAATTCAGTTTAGCTAAGATGAGGTTCTTTTAAATTACCTTTGCTTCTCTTTTCACAGGGAAGAAGTCCCTTTGTGACAAAATTAAGTTCATGCATAAGTTTTCAGCTAATCGAAATACACGGTGGTCTCCACGTTTTCCCTTCAATGTAGACACTATTTTAGTTACATCATACATCAAAGTTTTGCTCTTCCCTTCATACCTAGAAAACAAACAAAAGGCCAAGTCCCAAAATATAAAATTTCCTTGGATGGAAATAAAGAAATGATTACAAACTTCTAGAACTCATATTCTACTAAAACAAATTTTGGAACTTTCACCATAGATAGCAAGAAATTCCAATTAAAAAGATGTGGCACCACATCCAAAAGCAAGGACAAAGTAAAATCCTATTGTGCTACAAGCTGTATGCAACCCAGTTGTGTCTTAAAGAGATAACAACGTCTTAAAGGGATAACTTCAGTGCATAAATTAAGAAGTCTTAAGCCTCTTCAAATTTCAACAAAACAATTTAAGTATCACTGATTTTAGTGATTGCATAAATTGAAGAACACCTGTAGAGAGGAAGCAACCGATAGTTCACAATTTCAAGAACCAAAAGAGTTACCCCAGGCTTGCCTAGTAAGGATGGATATCTCTGTGCTAGGTGCTGCAAGGGAAGATTTTAAGACATGTTTTAGAATCTTCATGAAAGCATATGTTCACCAACAAAGACAACCAAAAACATATTAGCATAATTATAAGTGTAGTGTAAATTTCACCATGGTCAAGTGCAGAGTTAGCAAAACCTGGTTAGACTGCAAAAGGCAAGTTCAAAGAGCAAGTGTTGAATTTAAAACACTCGCCTGGAAGTATATGTAAATTTAAATTATTTCAAAGGCTAATTAACACAAGTGCTCCCAAAGTAATGGTATTTTGTAAAAACATGATTAGTACTTCACTATATATCAACGTGCAACATGTAAAAGAAAGTAAGTGGTCTCATAGTCCCATAAAACCCATCACGTAATGTATTTGTAGTGTACTATTAGTTTAGTATCTTCCTCTTGTACATCTAAAGAGGCCCATAAATTGTTGTATACATTGTCCTGCACTTCAAGTTTTACCTATCAGCAAGTGAAACATTTAATGTTTTGTTACAGGCATACAATTAATGCCTAAAAATAGGATGTTCAAGAAGCATCTATATAGAAAGTAAAGTGACTTACATTGAAGTGCGAACGAAACAATGAGTGAGGTGCAATTAGCAACAACCGACAATAAGTCTCAACCATTGCAATACTAGGGACAACCTGCACCAAAATTACAATCATATCAACACTTAACATCATATATGCCCATCTTCCCTAGCAATACAAATGCGTCTTCCAAATTAAATTATAGAATGAAAGCATCACATTGTTCCCATTTTGTCGTATCAATCATCTTACACAATGAGTCTAATGGGCAAAGCCTTGTGCTATTTGGCATTTTGTGTTCAAAAACATTCCACTTTTATCAACAGCTATATATTCACTAGAAGTTATATCTTGTTGTGCGGAACATAATTGAATTTCATGTTTGACAATGAGAAACAAGAAAATCAGGAGTTAGATACAATCAATTGCTTTGCGAAGTCTACGAATGCATATCAACTTTAAAGTGAAAATAATAAGGAAAATGCATTGACTTCATTATATAAATATCAGTAAAGACAATACCTGCCCTGCAAATAAAGAATCTTCCATTTGGAAGACCAATTTCAAACACAAATTCATAGAAAGGCCTGATAATAGTGACATTGGTAGCGGGCTTACTTCCCGCATCACCATTAACCTCTCATTTGACTGAATATTTGTTCCTGGCAATAGTTCAGAAACTCCAGCAGAAGATAACCAATTCATCACTGTTTCACAAGCTGGTTGTGCCATGGTGTACGAAACAACCCAAAACATTCCAACCGATCTATCATCCATATTCATGTAATCAATCATACGATCCCCTGAACCAAAATTAAACATTGATAATCATTGCCAGAGGTCAAACCACGTAAAGGATTACGAAGATTGCCCTAGGATGCCTAGATATTAGTGTTGGACAATGTGCCAACAAAACAACAAAAAGAGTTTACCTGACAATCTATTTTTTGTGCATATAGTAGGAAAATGTCACTAATAAATTATGCTAAATCCAAATTTTTCCTTCTTTGGTTAAACAATACAAGAAGTAGTTTATATTTTATGGTTTTGAACAGTATATTTCATGATATTTTGAGCTTGTATTATTTAAGAAAGCTGCAAGTGGAGATTGAGTAACTAAAATGGTAATCAAGAGCAACAAAGAAAAGAAAGGCCTCTCCTTTTCCTTACTTTCTCTTCGGTGTGTGCCATTACGAAGAATGAAAACAAAAGTTGGATACATACTATAATTTTTTTCAATTCTCCTCTCTTTCCTCTCACTAACTAAGATAAGTTTCTATCAATAAATTAATGGTACCTAAACAAAGACTTGAGTAACACTAGGAACAAAATATTTCTACATGAATCATAACTAGGAAAAAAAAATATAATTCATCTAGGGACAGGATTATTAACTAGGCTATAGGAATCATATCCTCACACAAAACTATAACATTCCTACTCCACAAGGTTTACAAGAAATGAGTAAAAAGAGGAAGTGAAGCCAATTCTGATATCATTATTGAATGAATTGTAGTGTGAGCCCTATTATTCTTGTTGAAAGTGGGAGGCTCTAGACAAGGTTGAAAGGAAAGGCAGTTTCCAATATGTTCTTCCTATAACTTAAATAGCATCTACATGGAAAAGACTGTGATTGTCTTCTATAGCTAGTCAACAGCTAGAATAGATCCGCGACACTCAAAAAGAAAAATTATAGAAAAGTTATCTTATCTAGCTTGTTATAGTAGAGTCATGATGCGAACATCTTGTGGAACCTAAGTGCGCAACTAATTATCACCATGTAAACAATTTGAAGTGGAAACATTGGAAAATCAACAAATCTAATAGAACTTCAAGAGCATCTTTCAACTATACTTAATAAAAGAATTTTTGTAAATCTTCGCTAAATGTCCAATGGCATTGCAAATAATTTACCTTTGCTTACTTGCCTCCACCACTCATCTATTTGCTTTCCTTTCTGAAGCTGCTCATTATTCAAATATTCTCTTGTTGATGTGTTCAATGACCAAATACGTAAATTTTGACAACTGCTTATGAAATCAAGAAGGATGCTTTGAGGATTGTTAGGATCAGAGCTTCGATCTTCTCTATGGAATGATAAGATCTTTCTTGTAGTCTCTACCTGCAAGTGGATTTATGATTGACAAGTTTGACAAAGATAAGTTAAAAGAATTAATCAAGTATCAACAAACAACTACTAAAGGGAACTAACTAACTAATAGTTGATGTCCAAGGCAGATAACTAACAACGAGTAAAATGAGAGTGAAGCATAGTGTAAAAGCTTATGATATTTATTCAAATGATGATCAAAAGGTGTACAAATACTGCTATTCTTATATAGAGCTAGAGTACATAGTTATAGGAATCTTCCTAATTAGGAAAAATCCTTATTTGGAAATATCCTAATATAGCTAGATATTACAGCTAAGGATACTCTATAAAGATAATCCCTTAATTAAGGGACTATCTATTATTATGGGATTCTCTACACTCCCCCTCAAGTTGGTGCAAAGATGTCTATCATGCCCAACTTGCTAATT
>JANZLH020000038.1:1289076-1305038 GCA_026770325.2 Erythroxylum fimbriatum | reverse complement strand
TCCGTTAAACAAACACGCATGTCCGTTTAACAGACACATTCGGGTGAGAAGTCACCCTTTGGCCACTTCGTGTCCGTCGAACGGACATGGTTGTCCGTTAAACAGACACATTCAGGTGAGAAAAACCCTTCAGCCACTTCATATCCGTTAGACGGACACGCAGGTCTGTTTAACGGACACATTCGGGTGAACTTGGACAATTCGTCCAGTGTTTGTCCGTTTAACGGACATATTTGGGTGAAATAGTGCCAAATGTTCAGTTCATGTCCGTTAACGGACACGCACGTCCGTTTAACGGACACTCTCGGGTAAAATGGCCCCCAAGTCCAGTTCATGTCCGTTTAACGGACACGTTCGGGAAAAGGGTTTTGAAGTTCAGTTCATGTCCGTTTAATGGACATACATGTCCGTTTAACGGACATGTGTTGGGAAAGTATTTTTCCGGCTTTTCTTAAGAGCAGCTTAAGGGTTTAAGTCAGGATCAGTGTACGCTCACCACTACTGTGAGTTAGCAGCAAGTGTCAGGTCTAAGATTTCAGCAAGACTTCAGGTCTCGGGAACGGGTCACAGCAGGGCTCGTGTCCCGGGACCTTCGAGCTTCGGGAGCGGGGTCCGACACCCATCATCCACAATTATGACAAAAGCGAGAGAAGATAGCCTACAATTGTGTCCAAATTGCCATGGTTGTGACAGAAGCATCAGACCTAGCCCACGATCGTGGCCTTCGTACCACAGTGATGAAATATAGCTTACATGTGGCCCACGACTTGCGTTGGGCAGATGCACAGACACAAAGAAAAGTCAAATTTTAAGGGTCTTTTGGTACCTTTTTAACCTCGAAAAGACCGTAAGGCTACCACAAACACATCAAGTATAAAAAGAACAAGAAAAAAAAGATGAAGAGAGCTTTTGATCAGCTACCACAATGAAACCCTAAAGGAGAGAACTTTGAGAGATCGAAAAAGAAAAGATGGAAGAAAGAAGAGGAAGACGACGCAGACTTGACGTGCTTCCCGGAATAAGAAGCTTTCCAAAGTCGCGGCCTCCCATCATCCATTAGAGTTCTATTTCCTATGTATTTCTGTTTTATTTGATTGTAGAATTAGGATATAGTTTGATGATAGAATTGAATTTTTGATTGATGCTCTATACTTACCTTTGGAATATTATTTTTTATTTAATGAAATCTGATTGTTTTATAAAAGACAATGAACAACTCCAGAAAGGATCAGGCAATAAAGTTGGGACGATGTGCTTTACGCATATAGGACTACTTTGAAAACACCTATCGGAACAACTCCCTATAGACTTGTATATGGAAAAGCTTGTCCTTTGCTGGTCGAACAAGAACATTGAGCATACTGGGCGACTAAAGCATTAAATTTCAATTGGAAGCAAACAGGCGAAAAGAGACTTCTGCAACTAGATGAATTGGAAAAGTTTCGTTATAATGCATATGAAAACGCCAAACTTTACAAGGAAAAGGTAAAGAAATGGCATGACTCTCATCTTAAACAAAAGGAATTTAAAGTGGGAGACCTGGTTCTACTAAACAATTCAAGATTGAGGCTATTTCCAGGGAAGTTAAATTCTTGATAGAGTGGTCCTTTCACAATCATTTAAGTGTTCGATCATGGAGCTTTCAAATTGAAAAATGCTAACAAGGATATTTTTAAGGTCAACGGGCATCGTCGCAAGCTATATCTCGAAGGTCTATTCCTAAGGACAAGAAAGTGATTCCCTTTTGTTCGAGCAACTAAGCTACTTCCAGGGTTGCAAGGTCAAGCTAAGGACCATAAATTAGCACATTTAGTAGTTTTATTGAAATCGTTAGGTTTAGTTAGAGTTGTTTGTGAATTCCAATAAAATTTTAGTAAATTTAATTGATCTAGAATCATAATTCCCTTACTCTTTTCAAGTAATTCTTGGACAATACAACAATCTTAGGGAGTTCAACTACCACCTCCAACACCGTCAGCACCTCCATCACCATGGAACTTGTTCTAACCCCCTTTCTTTTCAAATTTAGTCTTTATTTTTATTTTTATTCTTTTTTTATTCTATTTTATTTTTATTTTTATCTTTATTGTTATTGTTGCTTTTTTTGTTTTACTTTAATTCATGTTTTCTATCTTTATATGTTTGTTTGTCCCCTTCTCACATTGAGGACAATGTGTTGTTCAAGTGTGGGGAGAGTTATGTGTTTTATTTGAATGTGAATTTTGCATATTATAGTTGTTAGGTTGCATTTTGTGAATCATGTGAATGTGTCAACATTCATTCATAATTTTAGGCCTCTTAAGCTAAGTAGCTTTGCTGGTATTTTTTCATGAAAACGAGGCTAAAGCAATAAGGTAGGCAATTTAAAATTTAAAATTGTTATTCTTTAAATAAGTAACTATTCCGCTGGCCTTTGGGTTATAAATAGAGCTAGTATTTAGTTGAGAACTTGATAGATGAGTAACCGGGCCAACACACGTCACAAATGAGCCTTTGCTCACAAAAGCTAGAATGGCGTTCCAAACAAGTAGCTTAATAAAAAATATGACTTAGTTAAGTAACCGGATCGACATTCATTACCAATGTTTGCCTCTGCGTAAAATTTTTTTGTTCATGTTCATAAATAATAATAATAAAT
This sequence comes from Erythroxylum fimbriatum, assembly GCA_026770325.2. Lineage (NCBI taxonomy): Eukaryota > Viridiplantae > Streptophyta > Magnoliopsida > Malpighiales > Erythroxylaceae > Erythroxylum > Erythroxylum fimbriatum. The sequence continues at coordinate 1,302,400 of JANZLH020000038.1, read as the reverse complement.
AAATAAATAAAATGTTTTTTCGAATAAAACCTACCGAACTTGTAATAGTTTGACTTTTCATGAAAACGTACTTAGACTTAATTATAGAGTTGAACAATCAAAGAATTATTAATGAGTGTGTGCAATTGAGAACGGTAAATAATTTAACACTTGAGTCTAGATTAATATGTATATTTAGTTCAAAGCCCCAAAACGTGAATTTTGTATGTTAATGATTTGTAATGACTTGGATGATTATACTTTAAATTAATTCATTTCATGAAGTTGAAGCCATTGTCCAATTGTTGTATTGTGTGCTGTGTGAAATTTTATGTGTTTGTGGTTTTGTTTGCTTAAGGACAAGCAAACATTTAATTGTGGGGATGTTGATAAGTGTGAATTGCATCATGTTTTAAGGTATAGTTTGATATGTGTTTATTCATTTATTCAATTGTTTAGTATGTGTTTATGGTAGAATTGTGTTAGCTTGTGAATTATTTGTATTCAAGTATTTTTATGAGTTAGTATAAGCATTTGAGCTTAATTATTATGATTTTTTAGGTATCTTGATGTGTTTGATAGTATTTAAGGATAGCGAAGAACGGAGAAGTGAAGTAAATCACTTGTTAATATAGAAATCACGTATAATATATAAAACACACAAGAAGGGTTAAATTGTGTTAAATCGTTTAAGATATAAATCTTAAAAACCTTCTTGATTTTCTTTACAAATTCAGATGATTACAAAAACAATTCACTTAATTTGGTGAGTAATGCAACAGCAAAAATTAGTATCTATTCTTCTAACAACAAAAAAATTAAAGAGATAAGAGTTAGAGAATATGCATCGCGATTTATCCTGGTTCACCCTTAACTTTGGGCTACGTCCAGTTCTCAACGTTTGTTTGAGATTTCACTATATCTTTCAATGTTACAAGTATTATTTCTACACTTACAGAGCCTTTTCAGGTAGGTCTCTTTTACAAAGTATTCTTTATCTGCTTCCTTAGCCTCTTCAGGTTCTAGCCTTTCTTTCACTCAAAAAGGTATTGTTTGAGCTTCACGCTACAGATGTACTTGCTCTCTTTCTTTCTTTCTTTTGTCTCTTTTCTCAGAAATTTTTTTTAGCACTTGAGCACAGAATTTCTTTATGTATAATTTATACAATTAGGATTCTTTGTATTATATGTATTGTATGCTTTTGTTTACGACTATAACTAATATTTATAACCTAAATCTTCAACGGTCTTCTTGAGAATTCTGCTTATCGAATCTTCTAAAAACTGTTATTAGTTGAGTCATGTAACCAACTCCAACTAACTGACGTTCTAGTACATTCTTCAATTACATCATCTTGTATAAATTCATATGCTTCATCTGGTGTCTTAGACTAAGCACTTTTTCTTATCCATCTTATTCAGCTTTTACTTAAGTATCGTCTTGATTTGATGATTTGTGCCACTTACATTTATCTGTGCACTTAGTAAATTCATCAAAATAGTTCACACACTTTTATGATTATTATTATTTGACTTTCATCAAAATTAATAGAAGAAGTGAAGTCTTCTTGACGTAACAATCTCCCCCTTTTTGATGATAACAAATAATCATAATGTTAGAACATAAAAATAATATTCAGACAAATAAAGATAATGTTCAAATGAAAATAAAGCAAGATATTCAATGATGAACAAAAATTTCTATTTCTTTCTACTGTTCTCCCCCTATTTGTTATTAATCAAAAAGATAGTTCATTTTAGACGCTTCAAATTTCAGAAAACATTTGCTGAATATCAGTGCGGATTATCTTGAGGTCTTCTTTTATAGAAACACGTAGAAGTGTTATTTCCTCATAAAGATCACCTACTGCATCACCTAGTTCATCAACCCTAGTATAAATTTCTTTAATGTTTTTAGCTAAGGCTTCCTGAATCTTCTACTTCTATGATTTTAATTGAGGGTAATTTGAAAGGTTGTTTTCCTTCAGGGATATCAAGATCGTCAGGTCTGGGTAATTTGTAACTCAGTTGCCCTAGAAGATGTAAAATAGTTTTGACTGAAGAAATGAAACCTAAGGGTTTGAAATGAATGAGTAAATGCACAAAGGTTTCTAAGTTAAAATCGATACCTTCAATTGTGCCAACTACCTTTTTACTCTCAGAATCTCCACCAAGATATAGAACTTTCTGCTTCTTCTGTTCTTGTTTTCGTAAGGTCATTAATCTTGGTGACTTTTTTGACTTCTCGGGCCTTTCTAATTGGAGCGTCTCAGCCTTCCTCTTTAAAGACACTTGGTGAGTTGGTTGTTGAACTTTGCTTTCCTTCCTTTTTGGAAACATCTTGGCTTGTATCTGCTCATCAGACGATTGTTCAACCTTTTCTCTGCTGATATTTTTCTGGACGATCAAGGTTTTGCTTGTATTTCTGATGGAACATTTTCTTTCTTGCTTCGTCTTACTGAAAGCTCCCCCTTAGACTGTGCTTTCGATGTAAAATCTACATCCACTTCGGCTTCAGTCTTGATCCCTATTTTATGAATATTAGAGGCATTGATAACACTCTTATCATTCATCTTTACTTTGTTTCCTCTACTAAATAGGATTCCAGATTCTTTGAAGAATCTTGTTAACAGCATACTGTAAGGTAAAGAATTACTCTTCAAATGATAATCCTACCTAGCCTTTATCATGTACTTCAGAATCAAGAACGGAAGATTAACAGGTTGGTGAATGAGTAGATGAAACAGACAATGTTCATCATTTATTGTCACCAAGTCCTTTGATCCTATTCTTGGTAAGATACAATAGAGAAGAAGTGAATTAAGAACCTTAGCCTTCGGAATGAGGGCTGAAGACTTCTTGACTCCTGGATTACTAGATCCATATAGTTGTCGATTGATGTTGGCTTTGCCTATATGACTTTGAGCAATCCAATTGTATTGTTGAACAGTTATGCTCCTACATTTGGACATCCAATAGCCTTCATAATAGAATCTTGTGTGATTATTACCGACAACCCATCTACCATCGATACCAAAGTCTTGTCTACCACCTTCGAATTCTTCCAGAACTCATATATTTCATTCAAATATACCATCTCTCGGATGTTGAAGAAATTCTTCTAGCCAACTGCTTCAATCTCAAGTTTGATATTCATCTGTTCATTCTTCAAAGAAGTAAAATCGACAAGTCTTCCATAGACAAGGGATTTCGGCATTTTTAATCTTTAAAAGATAAACACTAAACACAGGGATGTATTTCTCTTAAAGAATAGAGGTTAGTATATATAAAAAATGAAAGAAAAATATGAAATGAAATGAGAAGGATTTGAAGTTTAGAATAGAGGATTAGATCGTCTTTGTTGAGAGCACTTTGAACAACTAGATGTCGAAGTTTTTCAATAAAATTCTAGAGTGTAAGGTGTTGCAGATTCTGAGATGATTTCCTTTTTATATACGCTCTTGAAAAGTTACCCTTTGTAACATTTTTAACTAATCCTTCGGTAATCATTAAGTTGAAACTACCTAGTGAAAATTACTGTTACTATAAAATCTGAAAACCTACGACTTTTCAGCTTCTTCAGAACGAATTGTCTGGATCATGGAGTTTCAGACGAATGGTCATTTAACATTACCATATTTAGATTTCATCTAATTTCCTTCAATTTTTCTTTACTTAAGGGTTTGGTGAAGGTATCTGCCGATTGTTGATTCGTCTCAACAAATTGTAGATTGAAGATCCCTCTGTCCATAGTCTTTTATAAAATGATGTCTAACTTCAATATGCTTTGCCCTTGAGTGTTGTATTAGATTCTTTTAGAGATTAATAGTACTTGTGTTGTCACAGAAGATTGGAATATGATCTTCTTGAATAGAATAATCCTTTAACTGATACTTAATCCATAACAACTGTGAACAGCAGCTTGCAACTGACATATATTTAGCCTCTACAGTAGATAGAGCAATCGAACTTTGCCTCTTGCTTGACCAAGAAATTAGATTATGACCAAGAATGTGACAGCCTCCACTTATACTCTTTCTATCAATCCTATCTCTAGCATAATCAGCATCACATTAGCCAATAAACCTAAAATCTTTACCTTTCTCATACATTAAGCAAAGATCAGTAGAACCTACTAAGTATTTCAATATTCTTTTGACAGCATTATAATGAGATTCTCTAGGATCTGCTTGAAATCTTAGACACAAACAGACACTAAACAATATATCAGGTCTGCTTGTAGTTAGGTAAAGCAAAGAACCAATAATTCCTCTAAAAAGAGTTTGATCAATCTTCTTACCAACTTCATCCTTAGATAAGACGATTGAAGGATGCATAGGAGTTGATATTGGTTTAACATGCTCCATTTTATATTTGACTAAAATGTACTTTGTTGATGAAAAAAAATTCTTTTCTTCAATTTGTTTAATTTGCAAACCAAGAAAAAACTTTAATTCACCCATCATACTCATCTCAAATTCACTTTTCATAAGATTTTCAAAATTTGAACACATTTTTTTAGAAGTTGCACCAAAAATGATACCGTCTATACATATTTGTACAACGATAAAATCATTTTTAATACATTTCCTAAATAATGTTTTATCTACTTGACCTCTAATAAAGTCATTTTTAATTAAAAACAAACTCAGACGATCATACCAAGCACGAGGTGCTTGTTTTAATCCATACAAAGCTTTATGAAGTTTATAGACATAATCTGGTTTATCAATGTCTTCAAAACCTGGGGGTTGTTTTACATAAACTTCTTCATTTATAAAACCATTTAAAAAAGCACTTTTCACATCCATTTGAAACAGTTTTATATTATGAAAAACAACATATGCAAACAAAATCCTAATAGCTTCTAGTCTAGCTACAGGAGCATATGTTTCATTATAGTCTATTGCTTCTTGTTGATTATAGCCTTGAGCTACTAATCTAGCTTTGTTATGGTTTACTTTTCCTAATTCATCTAGTTTATTTTTCAAAACCCATATGGTTCCTATAATAGATTTATTGGATGGTTTAGGAACTAGGGACCAAACTTTAATCCTTGTAAATTGATTTAACCCCTCTTGCATAGCTAAAATCCAAGCTTCGTCTTAAAAAGCTTCATCAATTTTCTTAGGTTCTAATTCAAAAACAAATGCTACATTTTCCTCTCTTCTAAATTTAGATTTAGTTCTCACTCCTTCTGAAGTTTCTCCTATATTCAGGTTTTCTAGGTGAGAAGATTTATATTTCCAATCTTTTCTAAAACTAAATTTTCAGAAATATCTTCTACCTTATCAGATGGATCGTCTGGTGGTGAAACTTCTAGATTATTAACTAAAGGAGCAGATAGAGTTTCATTATCAGAATCTTCTCTTTTATCTAGATAAGAATCATCATTAAATTTTACATGCATAGACTCTTCAACAATTTAGAAACAAGATTATAAACTCTATAAACTTTAGAAGTAATTGAATAACCTAGAAAAATTCCTGAATTGATCTTAGAATCAAATTTATCCAACTTTTCTTTTGTATTCAAAATAATGCATTTGCAACCAAAAGGATGAAAGTAAGATATATTTGGGTTTCTTCCCTTCCATAAATCATATGGATTTTTATTTAAAATAGGTCACAAAAATACTCTATTTTGATATAACAAGCTGTATTTACAGCTTCTGCCTAAAAGTACTTAAGAAGATTTCACAAAGCATAGTCCTTGCCATTTCTTGAATTGTCCTGTTCATTATCTCTACAACTCCATTTTGTTGAGGAGTTCTAGGAGCAGAGAAATTATGGAAAATTTCATTCTCTTCACAAAACATTTTGAATTTTAATTTTCAAATTCTCCACCATGATCACTCCTAATTCCAGCAATAGAAATTCCTTTTTTCATTTTGTAACTTTTTGGATAAAACTTTAAAACATTTAAGAGATTTATCTTTATGTGATAAAAACAATATCCAACAAAATCTAGTGAAGTCATCAACAATTACTAAACCATACTTCTTTCCACCTAGAATTATTGTTCTGGTTGTAATGTAACAGCTCTAGAGGTCTAGACGAAGTTACAATATTCTTAAACGAAAAAGATGTTTTAACTTGTTTTCCTTTTTGACAACTCTCATAAAAGAAATCTTTGTTAAAATTTATCTTTAGTAAACCTAACTTGGAAATATGTTTAAAGCTAACATGACCTAGCTTTTTGTGCCAAATCAGTTTTTCATCATCTGTTGATATAAGACTTGAAATATTTTGACTTTTCAAATCGTCTAAGTTAATTTTATAGAGATTATTTCGTCTCTTGGCAGAAAAGAATATGGAACCATCATTGTTTTTGATTTCACAAGAATTTTGATTAAAGGATACTTCAAAACCAGAATCACATAATTGACTTATACTAATTAGATTATGCTTTAAGCCTCCAACTAGCAGAACATTATCAATAGACGAAAAGGAATCTTTACCAATTTTACCGATCCCAACTATTTTGCCCTGCTGGTTGTCTCTAAAAGTTATTGATCCTCCTTGCTTATGTTGGAGGTCTAGGAACATAGACCTTCTGCCCGTCATGTGTCGTGAGCAGCCACTGCCCAAGTACCATTGATGGTGATTACTTCTTCCAAGAAAGGAGATCTGCAGTATATATTATATCCTTCTTAGGTATCCATATTATCTTGGGTCCTTTGGGGTTAGCCTTACAATTTTTCTTTAAATAATAATAAGAATATTGTTTCTTTTTCTTTCTATTGGGAACAAAATTCCTATTATGAAGAACATTACTATTATGAATAGTATTTCTATCATTGAAACTTAAACCGCTTTTATCATTTGGATGTCTATAGCTTCCAATCATGTCATTCATCCTTTTTGTACTTTCTGTAAATTCCGATAAATCTACTGAGAGATTGTTAATCCTTTGTTTAGTTGATTAATCTCCTCAAATCTATCTACAATTACTTTCTTTTTCATATCGTCTATTTGCTTCTTAAGGAAGATGATTTCTTTTTCTAATCGTTCTGTGTTCTTCAAATTTTCAACAAATTTCTTTTTCAATAACCCATATTATTTTAAGATAATATGTGAATCTTCTAATACTTCTAAATAAGCATCCTGAAGATCATCAAAGTTAGAAATTACCTCATCATCACATTCCCTTTTAGCTACCAATCATATACTTGCTTGTTCTGATGTTTCTGAGTCAAATTCAGATTCAGACGAATCTAGATCCCATATTTCCATTATGCTCTTTCCGTTTTCTTAACTTTTCTTTTATTTTCTTTTGAGCAGCAACCATTCAGACTTGTAATATCCTGGTTTATTGCACTCACAGCAGACGATAGAACTTTTCTCATTCTCTGAATCGTCTTTGCTATTCTTTTTAAAAGGGAAGTCTTTTATTTCTCCTTGATTTCTTTTTCCACATCCTTCTAATCTTTCTTGAAATGAAGGATAGTTCATCTTCATCCTCACTTGAATCTTAATCAGATTCACTAGCATCATTATTCTTATTTTATTCAATCTTTAATGCTTTTGAAGATGTGCTTCTATTTTTCTGTATCTTCTGATTCTTCTGACCAGCCTTTAATGCAATAGATTTATCCCTTCTGGGTTTATCTTCTGCATCAAGCTCTACTTCATGGATTTTCAGTAAACCAAGCAATTCATCTAGCTTCAGTTGACTTAAATCCTTGACCTCTAGTATTGTTGTTACTTTGGGTCTCCATCTTTTTAGAAGACTTCTGAGAATCTTTCTGACATAATCTTGACTATCGTAGATTCTCCCCAGAGCTTTAAGTCTATTAACAATTGTTTGGAATCGTCCAAATATCTTATCAATAGTCTCATCATCTTTCATTTTGAACAGCTCATACTGATAAACAAGAATACTACTCTTGGATTCTTTCACTTGGTTTGTGCCTTCATGTGCAATGGCTAATGTGTCTCAAATTTCCTTTGCAGATTCGCATCCATGAACCTTATGATGTTCACTTCTTCTTAGAGCACAACTTAAACAAAACTTGGCCTTTGTGTTTAATTGAAAGTAAGCTCTCTAATCAACTGACCATTAGTCACGAGAGATGTTATTCCCTTCATTGTTTGTTGGAGTATATGGACCATTTTCAATGATATCCCAAAGATCAATATGTGTGGATTCTATAAAGAGCCGCATCCTGTCCTTCCAATAATGATAATCTTCACCATTGAATGCAAGAGGTCTTGAGACCGAGGCACCTTCTGCTATAAAAACATGTGATTCAGCCATGGATCTTTTTCCTCACTTTGTAACAGTGTTTCTTGGAAACTGCTCTGATACCAACCGAAGTAAATCACTTGTTAATATAGAAATCACGTATAATATGTAAAATATACAAGAAGGTGGGTTGAATTGTGTTAAATCGTCTAAGATATTAATCTTTAAAATCTTGTTAATTTAGACGATTACAGAACATTTAACTTAATTTGATGAGTAATGCAACAGCGAAAATTAGTATCTATTCTTCTAACAACAAGAAAATTAAAGAGATGAGAGTTAAAGAATATGACACCGCGATTTATACTGGTTCACTCTTAACCTTGAGTTATGTCCAGACCTCAGAGTTTGTTTGAGATTTCATTATATCCTTCAACGTTACAAGTATTATTTCTACACTTGTAGAGCCTCTTCATGTCTCTCTCACAAAGTATTTTTCATCTGCTTTCTTAGCCTCTCCAGGCTCTAGCCTTTGTTTCACTTGACAAGATATTGTTTTGAGCTTCACGTTATAGATGTATTTGCTCTCTTTCTTTCTTTCTTTTCTCATAATATTTTTTCACTTGAGCACTTGAATACAAAATTTTTCTAAGTATGTTTTGTACAATTAGATTTTCTTTTCTCTTATATATGTATTTAGTTTAAGACTATAACTAATATTTAAAGTCTTCTAAAAATCGTTATTAGTTGAGTCCTGTAACCAACTCCAATTAACTGATGTTCTAGAACATTCTTCAATTACATTGTCTTGCATAAATTCATATGCTTCGTCTGGTGTCTTTAGACTAAGCACTTCGCACTTTGTCTGATCCATCTTAAACGCTTTGTCTTATTTAGCTTTTACTTAAGTATCATCTTGATTTGATGATTTGTGTCACTTACATTTATCTGCGCACTTAACAAATTCATCAAAACAATTCACACACTTCTATGATTATTATTATTATTCCATTTTTATCAAAATTAATAGAAGAAGTGAAGTCTTCTTGACTTAACAATCTCCCCCCTTTTTGATGATAACAAATAATCAAAATATTATAAGATAAAAAATAATATTAAGACGAATAAACAAATAAAGCAAGATATACAATAAATTCTTTCTACTGTTCTCCCCTATTTGTTATTAATAAAAAAGATAGTTCATTTTAGACTCTTCAAAATTTCAGAATAATGTGTTGAATATTAGTGCGGATCGTCTTGAGGTCTACTTCTATAGAAACACGTAGAAATGCTATTTCCTCATGAAGATCACCCACTGCATCACCTAGTTCATTAACCCTAGAATTAATTTCTTCAATATTTTTAGTTAAGGCTTATTGAACTTCCATCTCCTTGTGACTAGCTTCAGTCCATTTAATGAAATTCTTCAAGAACTCCGAATTAACAGTAGCATCTTGTAGTATTTCACTAAGTGGATGAGTGCGTTAAAAAACAGATGGTTTTCTAGGTGAATCGTCCAATTTTATAATTTTAATTGAGGGTAATTTGAAAGGTTGTTTCCTTCAAGGATATCAAGATCATCAGGTCTGGGTAATTTGTAAATTGGTTGCCCTAGAAGATGCAAAACGGTTTTAACTAAAGGAATGAAACCTAAGGGTTTGAAATGAATGATTAAATGCACAAAGGTTTCTAAGTTAAAATTGATACCTTCAATTGTGATACTTTTATACCTTCCTTTTGATATTGTGCCAACTACCTTGAAACTTTCGTATGTGGTAGATGCTCCAAAATGACTTCCTAATTCCCTTGATGTGTGATGTGATACATAGAGACCTACAGGTTGGGTTACATGACATACATCATCTATATTCTTCACTACCACTTGAATTTCTTCCTCTGTGAGATCATCTTTATATCCTTTAGGAAGTTCTTCTTCTTTCCTTTTTCTTTGTTTATTATCGGTGTTGGACGTCTAGTAACTACATCAAGTACAATCTTGATTGTCGTTTTGTTTGTTACCAGATAGATTGTATAAGGATCTTTTGTATTCTTTAATGGATATGGTTCTGTCTTTTTATCTAGCATAATACTATATGGTCTTTGTTCTTCAGGTCTTAGAAGATGTATCGTCTGATCATTGATTGTTATAGGCTCAACTTGAACTTAACTTTCTGTTTAGAAGGTTCTCTGATGATAATTGAACCTCTGTTACGATAAGGTGTTGATTCTTCTATGACCTTCATCTTCAAATCTTCTTTCTTTATCGGCTGAGGAGGGTTGTAAGGTACTAGCTGGTGTTCAACAGTCTGTGTCTTTTGTGGAACATCAGATGATGAAACCTTCTTCTGAATAAACTTCATCTTCTTTTGTTCTTCTATTGGTTTGGAAGAGAGTTGTTGTTGAGGCTTCTTCTTCTCAATTACTAACTTCCTTTTTATCTCTATCTCTCCAGATTATTGTGCTGATTAAGTTTGAGGGATAGAGACAATTGGTTTAGTAGGCTGCTGTTGTTGCCCTTGCTCTTTTTTACTCTCAAAATCTCCACCAAGAATCAGAATTTTCTGCTTCTTCTGTTCTTATTGTCGTAAGGTCATTAATCTTAGTGACCTTCTTGACTTCTCGGGCCTTTCTGATTGGAACGTCTCAGCCTTCCTCTTTAAAGACACTTGGTGAGTTAGTTGTTGAACCTTGTTTTCCTTCTTTTTTGAAAATGTCTTGACTTGTATCGACACATCAGACGATTGTTCAACCTTTTCCTCTACTGATATTCTTCCGGACAATCAAGATTTTTCTTGCATTTCTGACAAAACATGTTCTTTCTTGCTTCGTCTTACTAAAAGCTCCCCCTTAGACTGTGCTTTTGGTGTGAAATCTACATCTGCTTCAGCTTCAATCTTGATTCCCATTTTGTAAATATTAGAGGCATTAATAACACTCTTAATATTCATCTTTACTCTGTTTCCTCTATCAAATAGAATTCTAGATTTTTTTAAGAATCTTGTTAATAGCATACCGTAAGGTAAAGAACTTCTCTTTAGATGATAATCCTCCCTAGCCTTTATCATGTACTTCAGAATCGAGAACGGAAGATTAATAGGTTGGTGAGTGAGTAGATGAAACAGACAATGTTCATCATTCATTGTCACCAAGTCCTTTGATTATGCTCTTGGTAGGATACAATGGAGAAGAAGTGAACGAAGAACCCTAGCCTTCGGAATGAGGGTTGAAGACTTCTTGACTCCTGGATTACTGGATCCATATAGTTGTCGATTAATGTTGGCATTGTCTATATAACTTTGAGCGATCCAATATGTATTGTTGAATAGTTCTGCCCCTTCATTTGGACACCCAATAGCCTTCACAATAGAATCTTGTGTGATTATTATCGACAACCCATCTACCATTGATACCAAGATGTTGTCTACCACCTTCACATTCTTCCAGAACTCATACATTTCATTCAGATACACTGTCTCTCGGATGTTGAAGGAATTTTTCCAGCCAACTGCTTTAATCTCAGGTTCGATATTCATTCGATTATTCTTCAAGGAACTGAAATCGACGAGTCTTGCATAGACAAGAAATTTTGGCATTTTTTATCTGTAAAAAATAAACACTAAACACAAAAATTTATTTCGCTTGAAGAAGCGAGGTTAGTATATATATAAAAAAGAGAGAAAGATATGAAATGAGAAGAATTTGAAGTTTAGAATAGAGGGTTGGATCGTCTTTATTGAGAGCACTTTGAACAAGTCGGTTTCGAAGTTTTTCAAGAAAATTCTAGAGTGCAAGGTGTTGCAGATTTTGAGATGATTTCTTTTTTATATACACTCTTGAAATTGAAACTAATGAGTGAAAATTACTGTTACTATTTAACCTGAAAACTTACGACTTTTCAGCTTCTTCAAAACGAATCGTCTAGATTATAGAGTTTCAAAAGAATGGTCATTTAACATCACCATATTCAGGTTTCGTCTGATTTCCTTAAATTTGTCTTCATTAAAGGGTTTGGTGAAGATATCTACCCATTGTTGATTTGTCTCAACAAATTGTAGATTGATGATCCCTCTCTGTATATAGTCTCTAATAAAATGATGTCTAACTTCAACATGCTTTGCCCTTAAGTGTTGTATTGGATTCTTTGAGACATTAATAGCACTTGTGTTGTCACAGAAGATTGGAATATGATCTTCTTGGATAGAATAATCTTATAATTGATACTTAATCTATATCACCTGTGAACAACATCTTGCAGCTGACATGTATTCAGCTTCTACAGTAGATAGAGCAATTGAACTTTGCCTCTTGCTTGACCAAGAAATTAGATTATGACCAAGAAAGTGACAACCTCCACTTATACATTAAGCAAAGACAAGTAGAACCTGCCAAGTATCTCAATATTCTTTTGATAGCAATATAATGAGATTTTCTAGGATCTGCTTGAAATCTTGCACACAAACAAACACTAAACAATATAGCAGGTCTGCTTGCAGTTAGGTAACATAAAGAACCAATAATTTGACTAAAAGTTCTTTGATATATTTTTGTTGATGAATAAAAATCTTTTCTTCAGTTTGTTTAATTTGTAAACCAAGAAAGAATTTCAATTTACCCATCATACTCATTTCAAATTCACATTTCATAAGATTTTCAAAACTCGAACATAACTTCTTAGAAGTTGCACCAAAAATAATATCATCTACTTATATTTGTACAACTATAAAATCATTTAAAACACATTTTCTAAATAGGGTCTTATCTACTTAACCTCTAATAAAGTCATTTTTAATCAAAAACAAACTCAGACGACCATACCAAGCACGAGGTGCTTATTTTAATCCATACAAAGTTTTATGAAGTCTATAGACATAGTCTGGTTTATCAATGTTTTCAAAACTAGGGGGTTACTTTACATAAACTTCTTCATCTATAAAACCATTCAAAAAAGAACTTTTCACATCCATTTGAAATAGTTTTATATCATGACAAACAACATATGTAAGCAGTATCCTAATAGCTTCTAGTCGAGCTACAGGAGCATGTGTTTCATTATAATCTATTCCTTCTTGTTGATTATAGCCTTGATCTACTAATCTAGCCTTGTTACTATTGGATCCCGTTTCCGGAACCCAACTCTCTTGCGAAAATCGTGAAACTTG
>JANZLH020000038.1:1270944-1286117 GCA_026770325.2 Erythroxylum fimbriatum | reverse complement strand
ATTTTGTCATTATAATTAGGGTGCATAAATTAAAAATAATTGTTTAAAATATACTTAAAATTTGCTATAAAACAAAAATTTAACAAATTTTTATTTCTTAACATTTTTAACAAACCAACCACTATCAATGATATGGTAATCATTCCTTCATATTAACCAACCACCATAATTATAATGATTATATCCATTCTCATTCCTCACTATATTCATTCCTATTCTCATTCCCATTATCCTCTATAAACCAAGCGCCCCCTTAATTGAACCTAACCTAAGTTGATTAAGTAAGGATTAGTAAAATAACTCAATTTCTTGTAACATATTGATCCAAATTTATAAACTAACTCCAAAAGTCTTTCATTTTTTTTTCAATATGTGTTTGCATTTTACAATAATAAATCCTTAGATGTCCTGTTGGGTTTGTCTTCTAATATGTTTCTTTATGCTACATCCACTCCTTAAGTTTCACTTAGAATTTTCTATTCTCTTCTTCTTCTTCTAAAATTGCAGGAAATATTATAATAATTTGTTAATTATTAAAGCTTAATTTCTCCACTTGAATTTTATTAATTTAGATAATACTTAATTGATTGGATGGTAACAATAATAAAATTGATAACAGGCCAATGTTGTCTAACCTAATTGATGTCCGGTCGAACGACGGCGTTGTACTAACTTTCAGTAGAGTAAATCTTTCACTAAAGCCATTCAAGAACCCAACCCCCGCAAGCCTTGGAGCTGAAATGGCGTCCCTATTTTTATCTGGCTTATATACAGCCCCGAATCCCCGTATTCACGTAATTATTCCTACCTCCAACCTTTGTTTACTTCATTTTATTTTATAACTTTCTGTTGATTAGCTCTCTTTTTAACAAAAAATCATTTTATTCTTCTTCTTATGAGTAGTGGGTAATGGATACTCTTGACGCAGGTAAGCAAGTATGAACTCTTTTTGGAACAAATTGTACTGAATTTAAGTGCTGATGGCGGTTTAGACATGTCTTAGACGTCTATGAATTGTTCCGTCGACTTGGAATTCATTTTTTCTTATTATTAACAACGCGTTTTGCTGTTGAAAATGTTTGTCTATACCCTATTGCTTGTCCTGAAGGTAGTTATGGAGAATGAATTAGTTAGTCTTGGATTTGTTTTCGCTTGTTCTGATTTATTAAATGTCCTAGCATGAGCCATCACCGAGCGTGAGAAATTCTATCTTGTTTCTCCAGCGTCAGTCTTATGGTTCTCGGAGAAGCATCACCGGAATAACATTTTTGTTTGATTGTTACTTGCAAGGGAAACCGTGCAGGGACTATGTTGTTGCTGCAACCTTTTAACAAATTGTGGGACATGAAAACGTTACATTTTTGGTCCATTACCATCCAAAATTTCAGTGTTAAGTCCTTTCCTGTCATCAATCAGATACGATTTTAATTGCTCAAGCTTTTGCAATGCAATGCCATTAGAAGCTGACTATGGCCGGAGTGTAACACCGTGTTACTGTTTATTGGTTCTGGGCATTAAGTTCTTGCATGTTTATTTAATGAACGCTTAGGTGAAACTTTTACACATAATTGAGTGACTTAACTCCTGTTAATTTTCTCTTCCTTCTATACTATCATTGCATGGATTATGCTCTTATCAATTACATTGACTGCGTAAGATTCATATATAATCAATTTTCCCAAATATTTGGGACATGAAATTTGTTGGTCATTAAAATAAGAAACAACCTGCTCTTCCTATTCTCATAATGAGTCCATCTCTTTGTTACCTTCTTGTGCTCTCATTATGGCAATTGTATGAGTTTCAATACTCACATTTGGTTCATTAGTCATGGCTTCAGTTATGATAAGACTCAATGTCTATTGATAGTTGGGTGCCTGATCTCTGTTACTCTTTCATTTACAAGTTTGATGTCTGTTCTGACAAGCAATTATGACAGAAGAAAGGAGCTGTGGCCACAATTCCAAGGAAAGCAACCAATGGAACGGGTACCCTCTTCTAATCTGCCGGAATCTATGTATTTTATGTGACAATCAAGAAACATAAATATAGTTTTCTGGCCCCGGCTCAGCATCAAAAACATCATATAGGAAGTTACCACTTCATTAAAAACTATGTTTGACTGGAGTTTATTTGAAAGTTGACATCAGGCTAACTGGAGAAACTTCAAGTACTGTATATGTGTAAAATGTCAAATCATTTCTTTAACTTTTGCTTTCTTCTAAATGTAGAGCAGCTATGGATGCCACCTCGGCTGTAACTGTATTGTTTTTTATTGTGCAAAGGAACTTGCTAATATAGAAGCGAAAATCTGAGTGTCATGGAAACCTTTATAATCTAATTGAATTCAGTAGATAGACTACTTTTCCCTTCTAACTGACAATATCAATTTCATGTGCTGCAGCCAGTCATCATGCTATCCGCAACAGAAATAGGTGTCAATTTCTTTTGATCCAAAGCTCTTGCTGGTATTCAACAACTTGCTTTTGTAGTGAATTTTTTTCTTCCTGTATGAACATAAGTCATAGTATAAATGGTTATTGGGTGGGGCCGGATATTGAGGATGGTTGGGGATATGTGGAGGCTTTTGTTAATCTTGTTGCTCGATTATGATATGAACGATCCAGAATGGTTGTATTGCATGATCTCTTTTTCCCTTTCCATCTGTCAAAAGTTGTTGTTGGATGTGTAATGTCAGGCAGGGAAGTGATTGTTTGAATATTTGACTAACATTATTATCTATGTCTTCACGATAACAAGTTTGTATTAAGTTGATGAAATAATCCTAATGTTTACATCTGTAAATAAGTTCCAAATTAAACCTTATGGTTTAAAAAATGTTTACGTTAAATCTTAAGTAGACAAAATCTAACGACTCCGTTCGTTGTTTATCATATCATTAATGATAAAATTTACCAATCGTAATTATTAATTAATCAAATTATTTTCTTAATTTTAATATCTTTATTAAAATTAATTGAACTAAATTCTTAATTTTTAAACCACTAATTTTAAATATCCCTAACTCTAAAATTATAAATCCCTGTCATTTGACTCTCCTGTCCTCCCATCATTGTCATCTTCACCAACATTTGGCCATCCTATTAATTGTTGCCAATTTTCCTATTCGACGTTGTCTTCTTTCTAGAACATCGTCTTCTTACTCGCTCTTTACCGTGGTCATCTTCTTTCTTCGTCTTCACCCCCAGTCGTCCTATGTAGTTTTGGCATTTAACATTGAAGACTCCTTGAAAATTCATGATGAGATCATAGAAAACATGAAAGATGGTGATCAATCACCGTTTAACTCTTAACGGATTCTTGACATGTTTTAAAGTTAAATGTTTTGAAATAGGATGACTTCTTACCACGCTTAACGATTACTTTGGTAGACATTTTCAAGTCAATTACATGGTAAGGTTTTATGTCTTAGGAACCTCTTATTTAGTACTTGTTGGAAATTCAAAATCAGAGTAATCTCATATGGGGAAGAGACCGTAAGGATGAAGTTAGTTATATACAAAGATAAGACTCATAATCTACTGTCTTATATGATGTTATAATTGTATCTAGGCTCAATTGAATCTGGTCTAACTTTGTTTCAAATACCTTCCTTAATATCAGAGCTAGGTCCAATGAATAAAGATTCATGAATTCGTGTTAGATGAATGGGTGATTTACGGAGTAACTTAAATAGCTTTTCATCGGGTATGAGTTGAGGAGGACCTAGTCCAATATGTATACATTCACTTGGAAGGGGGAGATTCGAAAATTCACAAATGGAGTAATCTTACATGCAAGTGAGATAGAAGTGAAGGGTTTTGAGAGGATTTGGGGAGAAATTACACCGGATCCAAGTGAGCCAATCAGGATATCACATCTCAGGGTTATAAGTCTTATTTTTGTATATAACTCACTTCATACTTATGTTTTTATATATACATATATATGATCTAGATATTTCAAATTGGTTTGGGTGGTTCCTACCTCAGGTTTTGTCCTCTTTGGTCTCAGGGTGATTTGTGGGAGTCGAACCCAGGACCTCAAGGTTTTGTTGATTTTGTGAAACCACGCCTCTAACCACTGAGCCATTAGTAGCACCAAATATTATGTCATCAACATATATTTGCACTATGATAAATCATTCTTCTTTCTCTTAAATAAATAAGGTTTTATACCTTTCCTTTTTCAAAGTTATTCTTAAGAAGAAAGTTACTTAACTTCTCATACCATGCTTGAGGAACCAACATTAAACCAACAGAGCTTTAGCTAACTTCATTACGTAATCTAAATGGTTTTCATCTTCAAAACCTGGGGGTTACTTGACAAATACTTCATCGTTAATGTAACCATTTAAGAATGCACTTTTGACATGCATTTAGATCAAATTAAAGTTTTTATAGCATGCAACGGCAAGTAAAATTCTCATCTATTAGAATCTAGTAATAAATGCATGAGTTTCATCAAAATCAATCCAAAAAAAATACTTTTTACACGTTTCTCTTACAATTAGTTCAATTTTATTAGTTTTTTTAAAGAACCAAAACCCCCTCGTAACCAATTTAGTTTGCATTTCATGACGTTTAGGCTAGCTTAGGTCCATTGCATTAGGTTCCAATTAAGTGAGACGACCCGAAGTTGCACTCTATATTGCAATATTTGGAATTAAATTTTTTATTCGACAACCAAGGGTAAAATCAAAAGACACCGCAGATCAAAATGGCATCGTTGTCGAGGAACCAAGTAATTGGTTCTCTAGGTTAACTGTTGTCATTTTTGCTACTAATTGAGGTTAGGAACTTTTTCTTCTAGATTTCATTTTACATAGTTTAGTTTCATATCTGTCAATAGTATAGGATTTTTATTTTTCTTTGCATAGCATTAAAATCTTGAAAACACGAACAAAAGAATACATCCATAATTGGACTTTTCATACTTAGCATTCTTTTTACACTCGCATAGTTTTTAAGTCTTTTATTTGATTACTGTTTGATACATACATACATATTTTTATACATACTTTCACACACCATACACTTGCATCCATCACATCTCATCTTTTATTCGACTTTGTATGCTTGCAAGTAAATTTTGTTACTTTTTATTTTCCTTTGAATTGTTCCTGTGCATGCCCCGGAAAGCGAAACTCCTGCCTTTCTATCCTTAAATTAAGAGACGTTTGAGAAAGATTAGAAAGGAGAGAATAGAAAAAGAAAGAAGTAAAGTAGTTGTTGAAGAAGAGTCTAGTGGGCAAAGTAGTGAGAGCGATCCTTTAGAATGAGTGAATATGGCCGAGAACCCAGCCTTTCTACAAAACCCTAACTTTCATGTTAACCAACCTAGGAATGTTGATAATGGAGGTAATGGGGAGCATGAGAGAGTAGGCAAGAATAATAGGAATCAAAGAAGAAGGACTATTAGGGAAGCAGCAACTTCTGATGTGAATTATGATCCATTTACTGCTGCTTGTCCTAATTTTGATGTTAATATTAAAGCTAAGGGGTTACTCATTAATTCTCTTCCTATAGTTCATGGCTTGAGAGGATAGGATCCCTACATGCATTTGCAATCATTGTCTATGATCTGTTAGAGTATGAAACCAGTAGGAGCTTCACTTGATCAAGTGCTATGGAAGGTCTTTCACCTATCATTGGAAGGAAAAGCAAGAGAGTAGTATATGAGTCTTCCAAGGCATGTGGCAAATGCCTACCATAGCTGGGCCAATCTGAGAAAGGCTTTCTTGGAGAAGTACTTTCCAGCTTCCCGAACTTCATCGATGAGGAAGGAGATTTATTCGGCAGACCAGGATTATGATGAGTCTCTCAATGAATATTGGAACCGCTTCCAAGATATGTAATCCAGATGCCCCCACCATCAGATACCTGATGAACAATTAGTGTAATATTTCTATGACGGGCTGAAAAGTCAAGACAAGGGTATGTTAGATGCGGCATCTGGAGGTTCATTGATCGATCTTACAGCTTTGGAAGCATGGTATTTGATCAAGAAGATGGCTTGGAATCATCAATAGTACAGTGTTAGAGAGACCCGAAGAGTGCATGAGTTAAGCGCCATAACAACCTAATCTAAAAGAATGGAGAGTTTGGATTCAAAAGTTGAATATTTGGAGAGTAGAGTGACCTCACAATTATCCTTCATCACTGCGAAATTAAAGAATATGAGTGTGCATCACCCGACATCTTCTATAGACCTCACAGCACCCAGTTGTGATACTTGTGGGTCAGTGATGCACATATCCAGTGTTTGCCCCAGTCGGTATGAAGAAGTGTCTACAATGTATCCGAGATGAACAAATCAAAAAAAAAGAACCCTACTCCAACACTTATAACGAGGGATGGATGGCCAACCCTAGGTTTAGTTAGAGGAATGAAGAGAGACAGGCTCAAAATAGATTTCAACAAGGGGGAGGAGCTGGTACTTTCACTAACTAGTTCCCCAACTAACAACAAATCATGCCTGTCCCACCCAAGGAGGACACCAACCAACTGCTACACAATATGATGACTTTGATGAAGAAAGAACGGAATACTAACAACAACTAGTTTAATGCTGCTCTGATTCAGCAAGATTCTTAAAGGAATGTTGCTCGGTTCAATGCCTTGGAAAAGAGAATGGAGCAATGGGAGATGAAAGCAGAAATATTAACTCTTTTGTCACTCAATTGTAAAACAACATAAGTGAGAACCAAACAAGAAGTAGTGGAACCATTCCTTCAAACACACTGATAAATCCTAAGAGTTTAAATGCAATCGCTCTCCCAAGTGGAAAACAAGTGAGGTTCAAACATAAAGATGAAGAAGAATGTGAAGAGGAGATTGATAGTGGGGAATTGCCTTTAACAAAGAACAACAGCAAGAAATCCGAAAGCTCTAAGGAAAAAGCACTTTTGAATGAGAGGAAGTCTGAACCAAGAAGCAAGGGAGCTACAAGGAAGAAGCAACAACAAGTGAGCATGTGGAATCAAGCAAGCATAGAGCCAACGAAGCCCAAGGTAAGGAGGTAAATCTTTAAGACCTTCCTTTTCCTAATTCAAATTTGATGAGCAAACGGATGACTGACTGTAAACATGAAAAAGATGTCATTGACTTATTTGAAAAAGTCAAAGTCAACGTCCCTTTGCTTGACTTAGTGAAAAGGGTTCCGGCCTATGCTAAATATCTTAAGTACTTGTGCAGAAATAAAAGAAGGTTTAGGCCCAATGAGAGAGTACAAGTCAGTTCAAATGTGTCTTCCCTTTTTAAACCACAAATACCCGTCAAGTGTCAAGACCCTGGATCTTTCACCATTCCGTGCACAATAGGAAAAGTTACCATAGGAAGGGCTTTGTTAGATCTAGTGGCAGCAATCAATGTTATGCCAAAGTCTATCTATATAGCATTAGGAGTTAAGAGTCTAAAGCCCACATCTATCGTGTTACAACTAGCTGATAGATCTTTTTAGCATCCAGTGGAGATCATAGAAGACATTTTGTTCTAGGTCAAGGGTTTGGTTTTTCCAGCTGATTTCTATGTACTTGACATGTCTTCGGAAGTTGTGCAGGACACTTCTCTGATTCTTGGTCGACCCTTCTTAAGGACTGCTAGTACTATGATTAGCATGAAAGAGGGTACGATCACCATGGAGGTAGGAGACCAGCAGGTAAGCTTTAACATGCATGAGGCTATGAAACACTCCCAAGAGGACTATTCGCTCCTAGGAGTTAACATGTTTGACATTGTTGTTGATGATGCATGTAATGAGTTTGAACTGGCAATGAACCCATTAACTAATGACTCCTTGGAGGAAGGATTTTTTGCTGATGTTTTAAGTGAACTGCAGAGTGTGGACGTTACCACATAAATGGGAAGCGGTCGAATTACCTCACCACAGCATGGATATCAGTAAAACGTCACCCTGGAGATAAAGGATCCACCATAAGCAACAGGTTGTTTCTCATCCTTCATTTACAACTTACTTCTGCTTTGCGATTGAAGATTATATTGCTATGCATAAGTATATTGACTAAGTGTGGGGGAGAAACTATTTCATTAAGGCTTAGGTTTATTTTTTAGTAGGACTTAGGTTTAGTTTTTCTGCTTTAATAATTCATCTTCCCTTTGAATTCAGTGTTTTAGTAGATGCATGACACATCTCCTATGATAGAGGAAATTGGTGTAGATGGTGAATTGAATTTTGTTTTGTGATGATTAAGGACTTGCATATGAGCTAAGTATCCACTTAGAAATTGTCATGTCTTGTTTCTTTCTCCCTCCGAAAAACTTCGTCGCGGCGTGGCTCACTTCGCCGTGGTATGGTACATTTCACTACGGTGAACTCATCAGCCGCGGCGGCCATAATGCCTCTCAAGCCAATTCGTTGTGGCGTGAATTAATTTTTTCGCCGCATTGAACATTTTTATGCAGCCCTCACCGCGACATGTAATAATTCTTTTGCACAAAATCCTCGAGTGAAATTTACCTTTTACCCTTGTTGTTCTTCTGATCTTTCATCTACCCTCTGTCTTTTTTATCATTTCATTCTCCTTCTTTCTCAACTTACTGTCCCCCCTTCCTCCTTTCTCATTTTTGTATCCTTCACCTAAAGTTCGCCGTGGCAAAAATATGAATTCGCTTGCGACATTCCTCTTCATTCTCGTTCTCCTCCAGCCATTTCGTGTTCGTGGTTCATATTTGCGTCTCCCTCATCATACTTCGTAAGTTTTTCTTGTTCCGCTCTTTCCTTAATTGTTTATCTGACATTAGGGCAAGTTTGTTGCGGCGAAGAAACTTGTTTTGCCACGGCGTGGCAAGCTAACATTCTTCATCGCGGTGAAGAAACCTTTCTTTGCCGCAACGTGGTAAGAGCAGCCTTCACCGCGGCAAGCTTTGCGGGTTTTGTCTTTAATGAAATTTTGTTTAATCCTTGTGTTTATTTTTTTTTGTTTTCTGCAGGAATATGCCTCGAACTAAGAACCCTAACCGTCACTCCCCCACTGCCTCCTCTAGCTCTTCCGACTCCTTCCATCATTCCCATTCCTTCTCTCATTCTAATCCTCTCACTGACTCCGATTATGTCGACCTAGCTGAAAAGATCGACGCTAGGTCATTCATTAAAGAGCGCCCCTTTCCCTTGACTCCCCACAATAATCCCTTTTTCCACCAATTGGTCAACTCTCAATTAATGGGATTAGTTCAATCTAGGGATCAGGGCAATGACAAATTTGTTCGCCACTTTTATATATATGCCCGCCTCCACAACACCTTGGAAATTAAAGTCCCTACCGCCTTCATCATCGCAAGCATCCGCGAGCACTACAACCTTCCACCTATCTTCCGCTGCCACTACTAGCAGTTGATACACCACTATCCTTGGGATGATGTGATTCGTACCCTCTGTCCCAAGGGTGCCGTCTGGTATCAACCCCAAATCTAACAACGCTACCTAAAGCATTCTGATCTCCGCCCTGAGGCTCGTCCTTAGCTTCATTTGGTTAGCAACAACATCATTCTCACCTCCCACCTAGCCTATGTAACGAAACTGCAAACCTTATATCTTCACCTTTTGATGATTGGTCACCCGGCTGACATAGCCTATGCCATTGCCTCCGCCCTCTGTGATTCCATCACTACCGCCAAGCTAACCAATGCCATCACCTTTTCCCACCTCATCATCGACATATTTCGAGCCAATAACATCTCGGAATACAACAATGACAATTATTTTGACCCAACCCCTCTGTTTCGTTACGTCCGTCTTAAACAACCCCAACGCCACCCTCCACCCCAATCCACCCCACCTCCTACCCATCCCACCTGACTACCTGATGTTGCTTCCACCCATGCCAATGCCTTGCCTAGCGAGGACGTTCCTCCAGCTCTGACCCCTTCTGAGCCCGTCACTTTACAGTCCCTAGCTCACCAGGTCGATGGCCTCTCTGCAGACTTGGCTGCCCTCCGGGACACCCTTCATTAGGCCGTAACTTAGCAGGATTGAGATCGTAGGTATCGGCGTCGGATGGATGCCTTGCTCGCCTAGCACCTGCACTTTTAGCTTCCTTCTGATGAAGATGACTCGCTTATTGGTGCTGGCCCTTCGGGAGCATATCCTGGATATGCTGGGGATGATCCCTCGATGGAGTAGTTTGAGTATTTTTTTTCTTGTATTTTCCTTTTGTTGTATCTTTTCTAGTTAGTTTGTCGGATGCTCAGTTCATTTTGTAATGTCCAAACTTTTTGCACACAAATGCCATTTGTACATCATTCTCTTTGTCCTTCCAATTTATTGTTAATGCGCCTTCCCCTATCACTTTATTGCATATTTCTGTTAATTGTTCTTCACATTGAGGACAATATGATGTTTAAGTGTGGGGGAGGTTTTCCCACTTTGCCATTCTTGTTTGTGCGTCATTTTCGGCCATTTAAATGTTTGTGCACATCAATTGTGCATAATGTCCAAATTTTAAACTTGGTGATTGAGACAAATAAAGTTTATGTTGTTTTTCGCCGCGGCGCACTATACCTTCTCCACGGTCATGTGCTGAATCCATGCTTTTCGCCACGGCGAACTTTTTCCTCACCATGGCAATGTTTGTGAGCTGAACTGTTCGCCCCGCGAACTTTGGTTTCGCCGCAGCACCATACTCTTGCAAAATTGATTTTTAAAAAAAATTACCTCAATTCAACAATTCTCCCTAATTAGATTCTTGTCACTCTTGTATCTCAAAGATTTTATAAGTTTCAAGGTGATCCTTGTGTTTTTGAAAATACCTCATATTCTTTAAATGATAGTCGGTTTTGGCTAAATTCATTTTTAATGTTTTCAACACAAAGTAAATGAGGGTATGTTGATAAAGTAGCACTTTATGCTTTTAAACCTTGAGATTGTTTATTGAGATATTAACCTTGTTGGAAAGATATTTGGGCCGAAATTTTTCCCTTTTTTGTGTATCTGCTTATTTCATATCTCTCTAGAACTTGTTTCAATTCTTAATCAAAGCTTGATGATGAACTAGAATTTTGTTAACATAATAGAGGCATTCTTTCGAAACCCTGTTGACCCAAACACAATCCCATAAACACCTATCCATTGCTAGCCCCTTGAGCCAAAATTTTTTAGCACATGCACACATCTTCTTATATGTCAATAGTTTATTTCGCATTTTCTTGTGGTTATCTCAAGAAATTGGTTATTGAGAAAAGCCAATATAAAAAAAAGAAGAGAAAGAAAGAGAACAATTTCCAAAAAGAAAAAAAAATATATATGTTCTCAAAAGAAAATATTCTTAACAGAATGGAAAAAAAAAGGTTAAGAAATAAATTATGTTGTCATTTGTGTAAATATTGTCTTACGGTTGACATCTATTTCATAATTATGGTGCATGTACTCATACTTTTTCTTCTTTCGTCCATTCCATCCATTTCATCTAGCCTTTTTTAATTACAACCTTGAAAATTCCTCTTGATGTTTTAGATTATAGTTCTTGTAGTGGAGAGGTAGAACTGTCATAAGCTTATAGTAGAGAATGGACTAAGCAAATTTTAGAGTGAAATTACCCCAAAAAAAACAAGAGAGATGAGAGCAAACACCTTACCTTGAGTGAAATCTCTTTTGCTCAATCTCTTGGATCAAATTCTTATAGCGTTTATTTTCTTAGCACTCTTTCAGTCTGCCTTTATTGATTTCTAAGAAAGTGATTTTTTTCAATTTCCTACTTTTATTTTAAGCATGGTCGGAATTTTTCTTTTGTACTTGTGTCTCTTTGACTCTTATAAACTTTGTCCAGGAGTACAAAGGTCTAAGTGTGGAGGAATTTGATCGAGCCCAAGTTTATTATATAAATTGGCGACATTTTCATGACTTTTACTATACTTTTTGACTCCTATTTCTATATTTTGTGCTAAAATTGACTCTTAAGTGTATACTTTTATTTTATGTAGTTTGATAGTAAAAATTATCACAAATCAGTATTAATTGCTCTAATTAATTTTTTGAGAACAATTGATACTGCAAACTACCATTGTTTACTGTAGGAACCTCAAGGAGAAGGGACTCAAGAAGAAGATGTAAAGTCATAGAAGGCTGAAGTGAAGTCAACAACAGCAGGCACAACAGGAAGTTCGCCGTGATGAAGTAGATCTGTCACTGCGGAGAAATACAATGAACTTTCGGCAAAAGTTCGCCGCGGAGAAGATTAATTCTTTCACCGTGGGGAAGGAATCAACAATGAAGCAAAACCTTTCGGGAAAAGTTTGTCGCGGCGAACTTATCTGTCTTCACTGCGAACCTTTGAAAACCCAAACCATTTTTAAAAAAATCACCCACTGTGCGACCTGATCCAACCATCCTTCGTTTAAAAACCTACCAAATTAGGTTAACATCCGGCAACAACAAGACATATATAACATTCACCACACTCAGCTCTCTCTCTCTCTCAACTTCGACCATCATCCATCACCTCTCTTCCACTTTTCATCATCAATTGCTGCCATGGATGCTTTTGGTGGGTTTCTGGTTGTTAGCTCTCCCAAAGCAATGCTTAGCTAAGCACCTTTTCCTCTTGAGGATGTCGCAATGGCTTGAGTTCAATGGGCTTCAAAGGGGAATAGTTACTCATGTTTAGCTACATTGTTATGAACTCCTTAGTTAGGATTTATGCTTTGTAGTTTGATTTTCTTGATTATAGTTTAATCAAGTATCGAACAATTTATTGTGTTACTGGGTTTATTGATGTAGAACTTAGAGCTTAAATATATGAAGTCTGTTACACGTCTTTTTGTGATTTTGCTAATTCTCTTTTGTCTACCTAGTTGTGTTTGATATTGAGATGATGCTAGATCCCAAATTGACCACTTGCATTAACTTACCCATTGCACACACTAAGATGCATTCAACAAGGTTTTAAGAAATGGAGTTTATTAATTAAAACCTTGTACTTAGTGATTTTCACTCTCACCAAGATTATTTTGAACTATGATAGCCAAAGCTCATTTTTCAAGAGGATTTTCTCGCATTTGATCATTGCTTTAATTTTCAATTTCTTTTTCTCAAAAATCCAAAAATACTTTTTACACACTTCTCTTACAATTAGTTCAGTTTTATTAGTTTTCTTAAAGAATCAAAACCCCCTTCCTAACCAATTTAGTTTGCATTTCTTGACATTTAGGCTAGCTTAGGTCCATTGCATTAGGTTCCAATTAAGTGAGACGACCCGAGGTTGTACTCTATATTGCAATCCTTGAAATTAAATTTTTGATTTGACTTCCAAGGGTAAGAACATAAGAATAAATGCGAATCACCTATTAAATAAGGCTTATTTACTATAATTGAATCCTTATTAAGGCAAGTTTTAATCTATTTAAAACCTCAATATACTGTAAGCCCATAGGTCGTGGGTGTAGTATGAGAGGTGTCCATCCCTCGAGGAGTTGTCGAACTAATCTAATTCTAAGTTATCTAAGGCGTAAAGAATTATTAAAATAAAAAAAGTGAATAGAAAAGTAAACACGTGAAGTTGATTGACAAAAAGTCAATTTGTAAAATTAACACAAAAGAAATTGAATATTAAGGACCACCAAATTCACAATGGAAAATCACACAAGAAAAATTACCAAATTATGATAAAGGGATTTATCCTATCATCAATGCTAACCTAATCACTTTTTTGTTAATATGGTGTCGGTTCTAGACTATCAAATGGTAGATTACTCTCTCTTAAGTTATAATTACTAAGCCCTAATTAATAAACCTTAATTAAGTCGAGTTACTGAAAATGTCATCTCTTGATTAGTTCTTAAGTCTTCTAATAAA
The DNA here is from genome assembly GCA_026770325.2 of Erythroxylum fimbriatum. NCBI lineage: Eukaryota > Viridiplantae > Streptophyta > Magnoliopsida > Malpighiales > Erythroxylaceae > Erythroxylum > Erythroxylum fimbriatum. The sequence goes on along the minus strand of JANZLH020000038.1, from coordinate 1,272,311 downwards.
CAACAGGGTCTCATACGAGATCACTCTCGATATAATTATTGATTTGATTATTTGCGTGGTATATTGGGTCGTTTAACTCATTAACCATCCCAATCATTTTGCATTCGGTCCACTCCCTTGATTTATTACCAAAGCATGAAGTTACAAAAAATAATCACAACACCTAAATGAATTAACATAAAAACAACTAGCTTAACATTAAATCAAGTTTAAATCTCTAAAGAAAAGTTAGAACATCTTCATCAATCTCAAATCCATCAACATCATCATATCCATCTTACACATTCAAAGAAAAAAATAACAAGATGAAGAGAAAATGTCACTTGGAAGGGATCCGGATGGTTCAAGAAAGCTCCAAGAACAGAAATTGGAGCTCCTCTGTCCTCTTCTTCCTTTTCTCTCTCTTCCTCTTCTTGCTTCTTGGAGTTTTCCCAATGTAGCAAAAATTGGAGCTCCCACTAAGGTCTTTCTCTTTTTTTATATAATCTTTTCTATTTTATGTAAACCCTAAGATTTTCTTGGATCTAAAAGTTCCAAATGTCCCTCAGTAAGTTGAGTTCAGAAGACTATCTGTGCTGTCTTTTAGCCACGATCGTGGCTCCCTCTAATTGGTTACGATCGTGGCCCATATGTGGGTTTGGCTCCTGGCTTCCTCCGATTCTCCTTCATTCTTCCATATATGTTATTAAACACTAACAAATACATCAAGGCACCTCAAATACACAAAATTAAAGCGAAAAAGTTTTCCCTAACCCATATAACACTCAAAACACAAACATTTAACTTAATAACACAATCCTAACCTAAACATGTACTAGTCATTCAATTTAACAACTAAAAAAAATACTAAATTACTTACTAAAAAATTTTGCAACCTACCACTATCAATCCTTAAGCATAAGCTTTTTAAAAAGGGAATTTAATCTCCTTACCTTCCAAGCAGTGACAATCATTAATTTAGAACAACATAATTAAGATGTCTTCTTCTTCCTGCTGGATTTTCTTCTACTTGCATATTTGAAACTATCTTATTACACCAAGACTGTTGGGTCCCGATTCCTCTTCCTTATTAAATAGCATGTTTAAATTTATTTTGAGGTTTAGTTTGCTTTATTTCTTTGGGTTAGAATATTTTGAGGTTTTAGTGCTTAGGTTGATGGAAATTTAATGGAGGGATTAAGAGCTAATTAGAGTTTTGTATGTTGTTAGTAAATTGAAAGAATAAGAATGAGTAAGGGCATAGTTGGAAGTTTACTTAAATTAGGAAGACATAAGGCTTATAAGGAGGGACTTTTTGGTCTTTTAAGCTTCATTAAATGAAAGAAAGCAATTGTCTAGTGTTAGGAGAAGAGAAGTTCACGAAATTG
>JANZLH020000038.1:1233065-1245194 GCA_026770325.2 Erythroxylum fimbriatum | reverse complement strand
GGTTAGGTTCTCCGACCTCTGCGTGGATACCGTTAGAGACGGTCTACTTTGGTCGTTATGGTTTGACTTCTTTATATAGACACATGGATCCTGGCTTTCGGGAACGTCCCGGAACAAAAAATTTTGTTTTCCGCACCGCGAGTATGTGATACTTGCACCGGGATTTTCCTACATAGCTTGGAGCTCACGTGGCTCAAGTCCCTTCTTAAATCACTTGGCATTGCCTACTCCAAACCCATGCACTTATTTTGTGATAGTAAGGTGGCATTACATATTACTGCAAACCCAGTATTCCATGGTCACATGAAACATATTGATGTTGATTGTCATTATGTTCACAATCAACTTCAGGCTGGTAACATTGCTACTTTTCATGTTCGAACTATTGAGCAACTTGTTGCCATACTTACGAAGGCTCTTGGGAAACAACAAATTTAGTATCTTCTTCGCAAGTTGGGCATTCGATATTTCATGCTCCAACTTGAGGGGGAGTATTAGGATATTTGGTGTAAATATGGTAGTGTGAATATGTAATATTCTAAAGATAATTTTGTATACTTATTTACCTCCTATAGTTTAGGCAAGTTGTTAGTCATGTAATTTGTATATAATGCCAATTCCTATTAATGAGAAGATACACATAAATTCTTCCACCATAATTCTTTAAATATAGAAGTTAAATCATGTGATCATACTTGATATGTAGTGCTACCTAAGTTGGTTTCACATCCTCTTTTTCTGTACTTGTAAATAAAAAATAACTTATAACCTTAAAACTAATATCATTTATTTTTTCTTCTCCTTTGTCCAATATGTCAAGGTATTGTTTCGTGTTCTCTCTCTAAGACTCTCTCTCTCTCTACATCTCTCAAAATTGAAGATGATTTTGCCAAGCTTTTCCATGGGTTTGAAACAAATCTTGAAGAAGCTCAAGGATCTCGAAAAGAAGACTCCCATATGTTGCAAAAACAATTTATTATCCTCTTTTCTTTTATTTTGATATCAATAACAAGTTTTAGTTCTACAATCAATTTTAGGCGTTTAGAAAGAGAAAATTTTCATACATATTTTTTCTTCCCCTTTATATATCCCTCTTTCTTTCTTTCTTTTTTTTGGGCTGACAATGGTTAAAGATGATTCTCTTATTCCTTTCCATGGTAACAATTCATTATCCACTTTTCTTTTATTTTGATATCAATAATAAGTCTTACTATTAAAATAGGTTTTAGATACTTAGAAAGACAAAAATCTTATATATATATGTGTGTGTGTGTGTGTGTCTATATATATATATAAAAATCCCTCTTTCTATTTTTCCTTCTTTTTTGCTATCGAGGTCAATTTTCCTACTGATATTTTGTGAGTTGTATATTTATTTATGCGTATATATGCTTCAATATTACTAAAGTTTTTTCATATTTCAAGATCTATCACTCACTAAGTAAATCATTATTGGTGAGTAATGTAATGTTCAAAAACTATAAATAAGCAATAAATATTAGAAAGCTTACTTCTTTTAACTTTTCTAAGGATAATAAATAAATAAATAGTTGTATGGATTTTTTAAAAATGAATTATAAAATAAACCTAATCCTAAATAATAGTTAAGGAAATAAATAATAAGATAATTAATCCAAAGATAATTCAACGAAATAGCTAAGTTAGATTGGTACTTCCACTTCTAGAACTTTTGATATCAAGATTCAATTATCCTAGATTGGGTATATTGTCAACACTGGCACGATCTTCTAGACACTAAAATTGCACTCTCTTGAGTTTCAATGGTCTATTTTTAGTTGGTTAACCCTTATTTATATCATTACTAACATTCATTTAAATACATTAACTTCTGTAACATGCTATAAAAAGTCTCACCTTAACATTCAAAAAATCATGTAAGCTTCTCTCAAACACCCCATTTAACTACCTTTACTTAGCCCACAGTTGACATAATCAAGCTCCTTTGAGTGGTCGAAAGTTTAATTTTTATCAATTTTCGATGATGACGCAAATAAACCATCATTAAAACTAATCAGAATAGCTCATAAAAGCATATCTCATATCATAAGTTAAATCAATTCAATTCATACAAAAATAACCACTATGGTTTTTCCTATATAACATATAACAACGTTTATCCCTAAAGCATGTTTAAAATAACAAAATAAAAAATACAGAAGCCATAATAGAAATAAATCTGGATGAACTCTTAATTTCGCCTATAGTTTGATATGAAGTAATGATGTATAAACCTCAATTCTTTAGAGAAAAATAGCTTAAAATAAAAATTTTAAGGCTTGGAGAATTCTTCCAATAGCTAACCCTAGCATTTACAGAGAAAAAGATTTATCTTATGTGCATTTTCTCTAAACGTTGGCTAAAATCCTTAAAAAATTAGGCTTTTACAATTAAATACATTCTGGCCTGCCTAAGACATGGTATAGGTCATGGTCGTGGCCCAAATTATGGCCTCACTATTTTTTCTATGTGATGGATATGACCTTTGACATGTGTCTTTAAATTGTAGATCTTTCTATTTCTTTGAAATTAATACATAACCTTTAGTATAAATGTGTCTCTACACCATGGATCTCTCTATTTTTTCTCCAACTTGCACACAATCTCCTACAAGACTGTAGATCAAGCCATGCCACTTGGCACACTTGATCCTTTTGGGTAATATGCTAGTAAATGAACGTAAGTCGGTTATGTTCTTTCATAAATTGTGAATTTCTTTATATTTTTACTTAGAATGGTTTTTAATTCATGAATAATTTCATCTAAGGTTTAAGTTAAAAAGTCAATTAAGCAAAATACTTAATAAAATATATGCATTTTTCATACACATCGACTTTCCTTTTAAAGCCAATCTTTCCTATCTATATTGTTATTTTCATACCATTTTAGGCAATAATCTATGGTTGAATTTAGGCCATTAACTGCACCCTAAGAAGCCATGATTGTTATAGTAATTGTTCAAGAGATTCAAGGCACTCTTCTTCCTTGTTTTGGAGTCAATTTGATGTATCCCTTTGGTGTCTCTTTCTTTCCATTTTCTTCTTCTAGTTTAAAAGTTTTGGTTTCTTTTGTTGAAGAAGTTTAATTTCTTTATTATCCTTTTTTTTCCTTTTACCTCTACTTTTTTTAGTATCTTGCCCTTTCCTAAAGCTTCTATGGATGGCTCCTATAGCTATTCGCCTATTATTGCTCAAATGAAATAATAGCGTCTTGTCATTATTTATGATATATTAGCTCAAGGTGTTAAAATATCTTCCCTAATGCTTAATAAACTATTATAGAGCAAGGTGGTGGATGGCAAATAAACATTTAGAAAAATTACAAATTAGAAAGATTGAAGCTATTGAATGTTGCTATAACTTGACAACAAAAAAGCTCTCAGTTGAATTTAAACCATTTTGATATATATTCCTTTATATTAAGACAATTTTAAACCATAATAACTCTTCCAATTTAGGTCCTTTAATTTAGAGCTAAAAAATGGAATGCCTCCTTGATGGATTTCTTTGTGAAGAAAGGATCTTCTTTACCAGAAGTTCAATAGTAGGTAATAGCTATAAGATAAAAGATAAGGATTGGTACTACTCTTATAAATGCAGAAGTTATGTTCACATTTTAGATTGTATAGCAAAGAAATTATAGAAAAAATGATAAAAGTATTGCCATGAAACGTTAATGGCAAGCCTTTAATGTTTTTAAAATAGAGGCCAAATATGGATATGGATAGGAAAAAGTAAGAAAATTTTCAATATGAATCAACTTTCATAATTTTCTAATTGAATATTGATCAACAGAGGATACAAGTTACTTAGCAAGTTCTCTTAGTATACCAATTTGTTTAGATGAATAAATAACTACTCTAAAGATAATTAGTTATACTAGAATATATGTTGAGATTGGTGCAGATAAAGAGATCCTAGATAATTTAAGAATTAGTTATATTATAATATATGTTGGAAGTCGGTCATATTGAGACCCATTATCGTTTTTGATATTTCTAGTCCCGAAATCACCCCTAAGCCCCCTCTTGACTTTACTCTCACTACAGTTTCAGCTATAGAAATTAATGATCCTAACGATACACATCCTTTTCACTCCAATAATACTGTTGAATGGTTACTTGACACTAGTGTTGCTACTCACATGACACTCGACATCATCTTGTGGACTATAACTCCATATGATGGATGTAAGTAAGTAGATGTTGGTAGTGGTAACACTCTTCCTATTTCCTCTATCGATTTTGTTACATTCCCCACATAAATTTGCCACATTGTCTTTGTAATGTTTTAGTAATTCCACATCTCACTACAAATCTGTTATCTACTGCTAAATTTTTTACTAATAATTCTTGTCTTATTGAATTAAATCTCCATGGTTATGATGTAAAGGATCTCCAAAGCAAGATACCGCTCCTCACAAGTTCCATCCACAATAATCTCTATCCAATGAAGATTCTACTGCACCATCAAAATCCTGTTACTTACACATTCACTCTAGCTTTCCACAATCTTTGGCATTAACAGCTTGGTCATCCATGTCATTCAACACTTTTTAAGTTATCTAGGTCCTTAAGTATTAGTTCAAATGCCATAACTTCTTGTACTTCTTGTTTTCAAGGAAAAAGTATTTGTCTTCTCTTTTCACATTCTTCTCACCTTTCTACCATCCCTTTACAACTTATTTACTATGATATTTGGGTACCTTCCCCATCTTATTCATTTTTTGGTTATCGTTACTTTATTCTTTTCATCGACGAATTTAATAGATATACTTGGATTTTTATCCTTGTTCATGAATCTCATACTATGCATATTTTTCAAACTTTCAAAATCGTAACTGAAAAATTATTCTTCATCTATATAAAGCAATTTTAATTCGATGGAGACCCTAAACTCATCAAAGGAACCTTTGCCCAATATCTTACCATTAATGGCATCACTTACTGCATTTGTTGTCTCTACACTCCTCAACAAAATGGTCTTGTTGAACCCAAAATTAGACATATCACTGAAGCAGTTCTAACCCTTCTTCTTCATGCCTCTCTTCCTAAAGTCTTATGGTTTGAAGCTTTCTTCATTAGTGTCTACCTTATCAACCTCTTACGCACTCCTATCCTCAATAAAAACTCCCCTCATGAATTACTATTCACTGTCCCACCAAATCTCTCTAATTTATGAGTTTTTGGGTGTACCTGCTTTCCTTTTCTTGGTTTCACTTGCCCTGATAAACTCACACCTAAATCCACTCCATGTGTCTTCCTTAATTACTGTTCTTAGTATAAAAGCTATCACTTCTTTAATCCTCAAACATCTAAATTTTATAGTTCTCGCCATGTTTGTTTCCTTAAAAATGATTTTCTTTATGCTCAGTCTCCACCCACACCATCTACATCCTCACCCACCACACTCCACTCACTTCCCTTACCTTTCACTCCACCCCCTCCATCTCCTTTACCACTAACTTCTACAACCCCTGCACCACCTTATCAAACACAATCTTCCCATCCAATGGTCACATAAACTTATGATCAAACCTATACTCCTCGATCATTTTCTAACTACATCAGCTAATTCGTTCCTACCAAATCTTCTTTTAACCATATGTCTTTTACCCTGGCAAATAAATTTCCTTATTGACATCAGGCTATGCTTGATGAGTTCACTACTCTCTATCGCAATGATACTTGGACTCTTGTTCCTTTTCTGCCAAATGCTAACATTTGTTAATAGATGCTTCACACCAAACGTAATCTTGATGGCACTATTCAATGCTATAAAGCTCATCTGGTTACCAAAGGTTTTCATCAAGCTTCTGTTATTGACTACACTGACACCTTCAGCCTTATTGTTAAATTCACTACCATTCGTCTCATCCTTACCATTGCTCTTTATAAAAATTGGTCAGTCTGCCAACTTTATGTTAATAATGCCTTCCTTTATAGTCATCTTTATGAACAAGTCTTCATGTCTTAACCTCTTGGTTTTCAAGATCCTCACTATCCTCATCATATCTGTCATTTTTACAAAGCCCTGTGTAGTCTCAAACAAGATCTTAGTGTTTGGTTTCATCGTCGGAGTCAGAAATTTCTTAACTTACACTTTACTTCCTCCAAATCTGATTTTTCTCGTCTCATTAATACCACTTCATCTCAAATCACATTTTTCTTAGTTTATGTGGATGATGTTTTGGTTACCAGTTTGTCTCCATTCTTCATTTCTACCCTTATTAAAAATCTTCATACTACTTTCTCCATTAAAGACTTAGGCCTGCTGCATCATTTTCTTGGTGAAGCCACTTCCACATCCACCAATATTCTTCTTACCCAAACCAAATAAACTAATGATCTTCTTCTTTGAACATGTCTTAATCATTCCAAACCTGTCCACACTTCGATCACTTTGTCTCTCCCTCTATCGTAAAATCATGGCACACCACTTTCTAATCCCTTTGAGTATCGAAGCACTATTGATGCTCTTGAATATATCTGTCTTACTCGCCTTAGCATTCAATTTTCTATGAATAATGTTGCTAGTTTATACATTGCCCCACTGATGTGCATTAGACTGTAGTTAAATGGATTATCCATTATCTTCGTTCCACATTATCTCACGGCATTTACTTTCTCAGATCCTCCTCACTTTCAATTACATGCTTACTGTGATGCTGATTGGGCTGGTTGCATTGACGATCATCACTCTACTTTTAGATATTGCATCTATCTTGAGCCCGATGTAATCTCTTGGAGTGCTAAGAAATAACCTACTGTTACCAGATCTAGTATTAAAGTTGAATATCAAAGCATTGCTCTAACCACAACGGAACTCTATTGGATCATTTCTCTTCTAGGAGAAATTGGATTCTCTAATGTTACACCCACTCCCTGTTGTGATAATCTTAGTGCTACACTCCTTACTTCTGATTCGATCATTTATGCTCGTATTAGGAATATTAAAATTGATATATATTTTGTTCATAACTTGGTGGCTAACAAAGCACTCTCCATCAGACACATCGCATTTGCTATTCAAATTGCTGATGTTATGACCAAGTCTTTATCCTCTTCAACATTCCAAAGTCTTACATCACAAGCTCATGATTGCTACCCATCATGAGCTTGAGAGGGGCTCAAAACATTTGATTTACATGTATCCTAGCAATTCAATCTTTGTAGATAAGCTTCGACCAAACTAGATCAAAATATTAGTTGTAGTATTATACTTTATAAATCTCTTTCTAATTCTGTTTTTACTTGTATATAAAGGCTAGCATGCCTTTCACAAAATGCAACGAAAGCAATACATATCTTCATACAATTCTCTTCATGGATGTTAGTGTAAATTTCGAATAGGGAGAGTGTTCCTATTACTTCTATTTCTTCCATTGGATATAGATAAATAAATTTATTAGTGTCCCTCAACAACATATGTAATAGTAGGAGGAAAAAGGAAAAAGGAAAAAGGAAAAAAGAAAAAGGAATAGAAAAGGAACAACAGAATTGTATTCAAGTGAACTCAGAAGTTTGAAGGCATGATTATATAACCAAAACAAAAAATGACCCGAAATAGAAAAATGAAAGGTAAAATCTCGTAATTATGGATTGGCCTCTTGGCTCTTGTCGCTTCGCTCTTAGCTCTTAACAAATAGTGTTCTTGTTAGATTTCTTGGTCAGTACAAAATTTTTCCAGTAGGTGGTAATTTCCCTCTGAGTCTCGAGATCTGTTTTCTTGACAACATTCTTTCCATTCTTTTGAGTGACAGACATTTTGGCACTGATTCTAGAAGGAAGAGTATCAAGCTCATGAAGGACCTTGGTGATGTCAAGCACAAGTCGCTCAGCAAGAGTGCGAGAGAAATCTTCTCTAATTACCACCCTAAGTACGGTCACATGTTGAGCATCTGCTGGCATTGTGTAGGCTGGCACAATCCATCCAAAACGACGCAGCATTTCTGCTATCTCAAACTCATCATGCCTGCTATTGTCCTTGAGTGAAAATGCCACCAGAGGAACACCAATTTGCTTAGAGACTATCTCAAATCTTCCAGTTTTTTCCAGCCCTTCTTTGAGCACTATTGCATTTTGGTGGCAATTCTCCATGACGTTTTTGTATCCCTGTGATGGAGTAACAGTCTTTAGGGATCACGTAAATAGCTTGATATTCTTTAAGTGAAATGTAATAAATAATCAATGACCAAGTCACCTCATAGCCTAAGCGGATAAGTTGATAATACTGAGCAATGATCTGGCTTGAACCTGGAAATATGAAAGTGAAGTTTCAGCCCCCGTTACTATGATTTCTGTGAAACACAGCAGAGGAATCGCGTACCTTTAGAGAAGTTGAGAGTGAATGTGGGTTGATCAGCTCCAAGGTAGTTAATGTGGAAGATGAGTTCTTCAGGCAAGTCCTCCTTGCTCCTCCATATGACCCACCCAACTCCGGCGTAAACAAGGCCGTACTTGTGACCACTGACATTTATGCTCTTCACTAATGGAAGTCTAAAATCCCATTCAAGCTCTGGCCATAAAAATGGTGCAATAAACCCACCACTTGCTGCATCAACATGAATTGGGGTATCCCACCTGCGAAATTTTGATTTAAAAAATGGTATAATTCGTTTCCAACTCTTGAAGATGATAAAATCATTAAAAATGTTGGATATATATTCTATTATTTACCCCGTGATCTTATTCTTTTCCATCAACAGATCATTCAGAAGCTTTACATCTTCAAATTCTCCATTCAACGTAGAACCCAAGATGGCAGCAACACAGATAGTGTTTTCGTCCACCATTTCCACAGCTTTCACAGGGTCCATCACATAGTAACCTTCACTAAGTTTCACTTCTTTTAGTTCCACTTCAAAATACCTTGCAAATTTTTCCCAGCAAACCTGTGCACAAAAGAAAATTGAAGTTAAAACGACTAAGCCTTCCCCATAAATGATACAATGCATTTATTATGCATAACATAATTATATTTATACCTGAACATTGGCACCAGTGACAATGTTGGGCTTGTCAAATGGTTTTCCTTCTGCCCTGCGCTTGTTCTGCCACTTTCTCTTGAAAGCAAGGCCTGCAAGCATTATAGCCTCTGAAGATCCAACAGTTCCAACACCTACTGCTGCCTCTGACTCACCTAGAGGAGCATTGAACAGCCGAGCAATCATGTTCACACAACGATTCTGCACATTCGTAATTCAAAACATCGGATGTAATTAGCCAACTTAATTAACAACATCTGTTCGCTTGAGAGACAGAGACATAGAAAGAGACATGCCTGGAGCTCTGTAGTAACAGGGTACTCATCCATGTCAACATAGTTTTTGTTCATGGCGTCCATTATAAGCTTGTCACATTCCGGCTCCATCCAAGTTGTCACAAAGGAAGCCAAGTTCAGCCTTGGCTTGCCATCAAGCATCAACTCATCGTTTATGATCTGAAAAGCTGCCTCCTTTGGAGTTGAGTTCTCTGGCATCTTGTACCTGATCGTTTAAACATCCCCAAAAGAACAGCCCGCTAACATTTTAGCTAAATTGTACCAAGAGATTACAAAAATACATAACCTGTTTACAGTATGTAGAAGATGGATTCTTACCTGGGAAGCGACTCCCGCACATATCGAGAGGCAAAGGTGGAGTGAACAGAGATATCAGATTCTGATGCAATTTTAGAGAGAACCATGGTTACTGATGACAATGGGTCGAAGAAGACGAAGGAAATGAATGTATTTCTGTGATCTTGCTTGGAGGAAGGTTGAGGTGGTGTTTGCGGGTACTTATAGGAGGGTGGGGCTGGAGAAGTCTTCGTCAAAGATGAACGTCGGTCTTACGCGCTTAGTTAGACATTTATGTTATGAACACCAATGAGAATATTAAACGTGAGTTATGGTTTATGTTTTATTTTTCTAATATGTAGAAAGAACATCTGAAAGTGACATGAACGTCGAAAATGGTCAAACATATTTAGTAGTCGTTGGAGAGAAAAGTTCTTCGTTCCGGCTGTTCAGCAAACGTGACCTTCAATATGCTTATAAGATTCAAGCATTGTGTCGCAAATAACTATGGGTATGGGTCCTGTGGAGAAAAGTTCTTCGTTCTGGCTGTTCAGCAAATGTGACCTTCAATATGTCAAGCATTGTGTCGCAAGTAACTATGGTCTAAGTCAAGTATGGGTCCTACGCGCCTTTCGGTCAGGAAATTAACCATGTTCTTTGGGAGGATTCTTTATCCAGAAGATCTGGTTTCTCACCCACCGAAATGCCTCCCCCCTTTTTCACATAAGAGAGTAGTTATCTGGTGCATTGCATTCATCTCATTTCATTTTAATAGTAACATGATATTTAAGTACGTTCACATTTCTCAAGTCCAGGTTGGTATTGAAGAAACTTTAATTTATTTTCTTACGAGAGTATATAAAGGTATACAAGAAAATATGTTCCAAGGAGCAAAAGATTCAAATTTCGTACCAACCTGTATAAGCTGTTCTTGTTCAAAATTTTTTTTAAAGGGATATGTTTGAAACTTATTCTTATTTCTTATCAGTTTTTGCCTGCACATTTCAAATTAGAGTTAGATGAAGCCTTTATAAAGTGTAGGATTACTTGTTTATGCCCTCGATCTAACTATGTTATTATTGGAAGAGTTTGATAGGATAGCAATGGCCGACTTATAGGTCAATCACATCAATTTTTATTAAAATTAAAAATATAAAATAATATCTTTCAATTAAATTTAAGAATTTACTTAAATTTAAAATTATTTTACTTAGTAATTAAATCTTAAATTTACCGATCCATTAAAAATACCTAATCATATAAAACAGGACTTTAAAGCAGTTGAATTGTTAAGACCTTCAAATATAAATATACATTGACCAATTAAAACTTAAAAGCTCGTAAAGTCCACCGTCAAGATATACCAGTTACTGAATAATTAGTGGTTTGGAATAATAACGTTTTCGATTCTTTCTCATTTCTCTAGGCAGACCATACTTATATATATATATATATGATAGACTTGGAGGTCATAAAACGTCGGCGCCAATCCTCTGTACCCACTACCCAAGACCAACTCTGTGAGTGGGTACAGAGGATTTCACTCCGGATCTTAGATGCCTAAGCATTCTTTATTGTTTATTTGAATTATAAAACAAAAACCAATTCAAACAGAGAACGGAAAACCAGAATTATTATGACCTTTTCGATCATGTCAGGATTTTCGATCCAAAACTGACCTAGAGTTAATAGAAGTATATGGTTTAATATAAACTAGAATCCAACTTTTGTTTTGACGTTTGCGAATCACATCAGCAAATACAAAGGTTACAGGGTAATAATTTTTCATCCTAAAACTGGAATCCAACTTAATATACAAAAATTTTAGTTTGTTATGAGCAGTGATACGAATTTTGTATCGGCCGATACGTTTCGTACCAGCCGAAATCCGGTACCAGTACTAGTACAAACGTACTGGTCAAAAATTTCGGCCGGTACTGGCCGGAACCATAGATACCGGAAAATTCCGGTAATTCTAAAATTTCTAGGGACCTGTTTGCAAATAAAAAAAAATTTACCCCCTCCCTCAACCCGACCCGACCTTCATCCTCCCGCCTCACTCTCTGCTCTCTTCTCGCTGTCGTCCGTCCGTCTCCGCCGCTCACCGCCTCCTGATCCTTGCCGTCCGTCTCTCTCCCGCCGCGTCGCTGCCCCTCCCTGGTCTGGATCTAGACTCTATTACTTCCATTGACAGATCCTTGCGTTCGTCCTCCCGCCTCACTCTCTTCTCTCTTCTCGCTATCGTCCGTCCGTCTCCGCCGCTCACCGCCGCCTGATCCTTGTCGTCCGTCTCTCTCCCGCCGCGTCGCCGCTGTTGGACCCCGAACTTTGATTGGACGTCAGCAGGGGCGGATCCAGAAATTATTTTGAGTGGGGGCAAAATATTTAAAGTACTCTTATGATATTGAAAAATACAAATATTTGTATATTTGATAAACAAAAAATTACATCATTGTCTTGAGCTTCTTACATATAATCTATTACAATCGTTCCCTACGAGTCCTCATATTTTGATATCGCTGTAAAATTTTCTCATTGTCAATACTATTGAAGA
>JANZLH020000038.1:1214438-1232605 GCA_026770325.2 Erythroxylum fimbriatum | reverse complement strand
TGGGTAAGTAGCATTCCGTCCTCTGCCCTAGCTATTTCTATTCCCAAAAAGAACTTTGCATATCCCAGATCCTTAATCGAGAATTCTGCATTTAAAGCTTTCTTTACTGATCTGATTTGGTCTTCATTAGCTCCTGTAATTAAAATGTCATCGACATAGATGATCACTGCCATAAAATCGTCTTTTGTCCCCTTAGTGTAGAGGCAATGATTTGCTTCAGATTTAATGAAGCCAATTGCATACAGTTTGGAAGATAATTCCTTATTCCACTGCCTACCCGCCTGTTTCAACCTATAAATAGACTTGATCAATCTACATACCTGCCCTTCCTTAGCCTTTATGTAGCCTTGAGGAGGCAACATATATAATTCCTCTTCTAGGTCGCCATGCAAGAAGGCATCATTGATGTTGCATTGATGTATTGGCCATTGTTTGCAGGCAGCAATGGCCAAGAACAGTCTTATGGTCACAACCTTTGCCACAGGAGAAAAGACCTCAGAATAATCAACACCTTCCCTTTGGCTAAAACCCTTTGCCACAAGTCTAGATTTCAGTTTGTCTAGGGTACCATCTGGATTGTGCTTGACTTTGTACACCCACTTCGATGCTATAGCCTTCTTTCTTTTAGGTAGATCTGTTAAGATCCAAGTTTTGTTTCTTTCCAATGCTGATAGCTGCTCATTCATGGAGTCCACCCATTTTCCATCCTTACTTGCAGATTCATAAGATAAAGGCTCAAAAATTCCAGAAACATTACCTATGAAATCACTGTATGCATTGCTGTGTTTGATGTGCAATTCTTTCAAACTGTCTTCATTTGTTCCTGCAGGACAACAAACTTGTAATGCTACAGTATCCTCAAGGGAGTAAATGGATGGGTTTACTGAGATCTGGAGGACATAGTCTTGCAGGTATTTGGCAGGTAAGTGAGGTATATTGCTCTTTCTTTATGTAGGAAATGTAGGTGATGTGGTGTGGTCTGGTGAGTTGTTTGGTGGGTCATTCTCAGGTATGCTTTGATCCAAATTGTTGTCATATGAGTCATTTGGTTGTGTGGTTGTTATGGTAGGCACTTGTATAGGGTATTATGTGTTTGTATTGGTTAGGGAGCTTGTGAATAGGGGTTCTGGGTCATGTGAAAGGTTTGTAACCTGTTCTGCAAAAGGAAAAACACTTTCATAGAATACTACATCCCTTGACACAAATACTGTCTTGGTGGCTAGATCCATTACTCTATAGGCTTTGTAATCAGGCAAATACCCAAGGAAGATGCATCTTTTGGACCTAGGATCTAGTTTGGTTCTGTTTGGAGTCTTGTCTAGGGAAAAACAAAGGCAGCCGAAGGTCGTTAGGTGTTTATAATCAGGTTTTCTGTTGTGCAGCCTCTCAAAAGGGCTTTTCCAACCTAGGGTTTTAGTTGGGATTCGGTTAAGCAAGTATGTGGCTGTTAATAGGGCCTCTCCCCAGTATCCCTTAGGTACTTTGGCTCTAAAAAGAAAGGCTCTAGTGATCTGCAGTAGGTGTTTATGTTTAATTTCCACAACACCATTTTGCTGTGGTGTATAGGGGGTGCTCTTTTGGTGATGAATGCTCATTTCTGTGAAGATTTTGGTGCACTCTTGGTTAATAAAGTCCTTCCCATCCTGAAGTTGTTAGAGCGCCTATTAAACTTAATGTAGCGTTGAATAATTACTACTCATAATAAATTATTTATAAATTCATATATCTAAAATTTTGTATATTTGTTTAGTAAAAATAAGAATAAATAATAAATTAAATTATTATTGTTTCAAAATAATTATTATAACATATTAATCATAAAAAGATATATAAAATTTACCATTTTATACTTATTAATATATTATCAATAATTAATAAAATACATGAATTTTATTTTTTCACTTATTAATAGTAAAAACTATTATAGTTAATTATTAAATTATTTATAAAATAATCTAACAATAAAAAATGATTATTTTTGTTATTGTTGCTATATGACAAATAAAAATTTAATGAAAATTTTTAATTTAATATCATGTTAATTAAATAAATATATTATTAAAAATAACAAAAATAATGTTCATATTTACTAATAGTTAAAAATGGATTAATATTACATACTAGTTATTATTATATTTTAATATAAGTCATGAAATCTAAATATGATAAATCAATTAAATCATTCAATGTGTTTGATACACATCATTTATGGTTTCAAATCACTTTTTTCAATATCTCTGTTCCACAACTAATTCGACAACGTTTTAATAACAAATACAGAGGTGTCGGCTTTGCTATCGCCTAAGCCAAGCTGATGCATTCTATTTCCTTTGATTTTGCTTCCTGCCTTTACTTCCCCTTCTGGTCTCTTAATTTTCTTCAATCTTATGCCAGATGTTGGTTGCCTTCTAGAGTTCCCAATGAATCCCCCGCTGCTTATGAGAAGAGTTTGGTACACAAAATTTTTGGTGGTTGCCTCTGTAGTTAGGTACTTTTTTGTCCTGAGTTTGTAGATAACATTTTCTCAACTCTTTCCATCCCCCTTTTAGGCATGGAATGTCTCCTGACCCCTTGAGGAGAGGGGTAGTGTTTCTTCTGGTTCATATCCATTTTTGATTTACGAAGAAAACAAAAGCTGATTCAGAAGTCCCTATCTTTTTGTTTTAACAATTTATGCAAGAAGATTGATGACCATAAGTTGACATATTGATTTTTTGCGTTAACTTTTTGGGAACTTATAGTTTTTCAGATATATGATATTTCTTTGAGCTAGTTTTGTTTGTTATGTTGATTAGCCTGTGGAACCTTCCAATTTTGTGTGTTAATGGCTTTAATTTTCTTTAAGGTGCTATAGTTGAATGATTGAGTTGTCTTGGTTTTGTTGCTATTTGGGCAGATAGTCTTCTTTTTTTTAGTTGATTGCTATTGTTATCAGTAGTTTAGTTTTCAAATAAATGACTTGATTCAAAAGTGGTGATGCATAGTCAGTCTTTATGGACTGAACAAAAGTTGGGATATGGGTTTGGTTTGATGGGTTGTCTTTTAGAAGTATGGTTCTTTCTTTTTAAATTTTTGTCAAATTCATGTAGAAGCCAAAGTACCTAGCTAGTCACATACTAGTGATACCGATTGATTTAAGGGATGAATATGGATTTGGAACTAGAACCTGAAAGAGATTTAGTATAGTGTTTATGAGGTTCTTGCCATTCTTTCTGTTGCTTGGCAAAAAATTTCTTGTTTCTAATAGCTCTTATTGTGCTTGATATGTTAATCTATCACCAACGAATCTATCAAAAGAAAACGGACTGATTACATATTACTATATCATGATAGTGATTGACATCAGTACTTTCAGTATCAAAAGTTTATGTTTTAAATCTTGTCAAGCCGTATGATTTATACGAGTTCTCTTTTGTATCACATATCCTTTTGGTTCTCTGTAGGACTTTCCCTAAAATCTTAGGAGCTAATAGTTTTGTTGTTGTCTGTTAGACTCTAATGCAATTTTGTAATGGAATATTATATCCACACCTTACTCGATTATGCTACATTGCTGACAACCCTTTGGGTTATATATAAGATATGATTCAAATTAAGATCCAGTTACATAAAAGACAAGCACAACCTTTGCACTTTACTTGGTGGTAAGTAATTTGATTGAATTTTATATCTTATTCTTTTCAAAGCATCACATTTTTAGTATTGCCACTTTCTTAATTGGATCAACACTTCGTGTTGTTACTATAGAAGAAAGCTTTTTTCGTGTCTATATGTTGGCATTGATGTTTCGTAGATATAATTTTGAGAACATAACTTTTGTTATCATTATGTATATGTTTTGTTATATGTTGGTTGGATCTAAATTTGATTATCCTATTCCTTTGAGCTTTTCCCTTGTTCAGGTTTACCTAAATCTTCTTGATATTTGAAATTATGCTCCTTATATGAATAAAGCTTTTTTTATTTTCAACTCTGAACATATAAAAGCCCGTCTAAACATGGTGAACTATTTTAGGTGTAACTTTTTTCTTATTGTTTTCAATTATCTTGTGGTATGTAAGATTTTCTGTACATTTTCCAAGCTTCTACATTCACACAAATATTTGTACCTACCTTATTAAGCAATAGGAACCTTTATCAAAAAGTGGTTTTACTTACATCAAAAGAAAAATATCTTTTAAAGAAAACCAAAGTTTACATCTGCCAAAAGGGAGTAATTCTTACTATGTAGCATACTTGAATTTGGTTTTATTCTTTCTTTTACATTATCTATTTCTTTGATTTCTTTTCTAGGTACAAAATAGTCCCTTTTCTCATTTAAATTCTCAGTGTAGGTTGTTCGTTGTCTTGTGCTATCTTTAATTATTCATCCATCAACTGCACATCACATAGTTAGCAAGATCTGGCTTTTGTGTTTACCTTGAAGCTATTTCGATTACCTCAACTACAAGTCATGCAGAACATAAAGGCACAATTGAAAGTAATTTTAACCATGTCAGCTTTCTACTTGCTACATAATTGAGAGCAAGTTTTATAATCATAATACAAATAGTTTTGCAGACATTATTTGAACTAGTTATCTTCTTTGTCAAACTTTCGATTTTGCATAACAAGTAGATGGTTTTTTTTAGCAACTAATTTTTCAATCATCATTCACTTACCTTCTTTTCAGATTTTAAACCCTTTATAACACATTATGTCTTTGTCCTTGGAGTTGCAAGGTTCTTGAGTTGTGCACACTGGGTCCCCCAGGTTTGAAAGATACTACAACTTGAAATTCCCATTTAGTTTGATTTTAAGATTAGATCTGGTAGTCATTAAGAAATTAAAAATGCTTTAACTTGTCCATACTAGTAAGATTGCCTACACTAGTTATTGTAGCTAAAAGTTATTACTTTCTCGAGCATACATTTGTTTAGTTAAAAAGCTAAAAAATTAACAGTTGTTGTTTCTTGGCTCCTTGATTACCCAAGACATTTTCTCAAATGCCTTTACCAATATTAGCATGATCCTGAGAAGAAATTTTGCACAATCATTCTTTCTTGCACCACAAGACAATAGATATTTTGTCCTTAATGATGTTTTCAGATATGTCGAAGATGGTGAACAATTTGATAATCATCAAGATAGTGATGTTAATAATATTCCAACAGTTCCTCTAATCCTAGATCCTAGTATGATATCACTGTTGCAACCACCATTTGTTTTACTTGTCTTGTTTTCCCTGATTCTTTTCCTTTCCACCGATAAAGGCTTTTTTATTTTTTAAAATTTTTTTCTTACAGAGACTTCTCATATGCCTGATCCTTCTGCTCTAGACCCTGTAACTTCTATTTCCAAGGAGGATAAAATTGTTGATGAGGATGCTAACTTTGTAGAGGGCTCTGATAAACAATTAATTGATGAAAAAGAAGTTGTTGCTAAATCCCAATCTCATTCCAACGGAAATGGTGTTCCTACAGTTGTTGAAATAACTTCTTCCAAAAAAATCTTATGCATCCATAGTGAGTCTATGCTCAGAAGACTTTTCAATTAAATTGATTCCCATGAATAACATCTTCATGTGCATTGATTCTTATCTTAGGTTAAGGTGGCCAAAGGAGTTTAACAACCACTAATACCTACTAGTACTACAGGATAGGTTCCAAAAAAAACCATGAATCAGGCTGTAGTTGTAACAATACCTCCCACAAAAGCCAGAAGCAACAGTGTTGAGTGATAATGAGAGCCCTGAAACTAGCAGCATTACTAAGGAAGGTATATTATTTTATGTTTGTTTTACATTTATCAATGTATGGCTTTTTGGTAATTTTAATGGTTTTAATTTAAAAGTTACTTTAAAAGATGGTTTGTGTCTCTAATGGCATGTATAGTCATAATTATGCTTGCATTAGGACATTAGATAGGAAACAATTAAATGGATGAAATTGTTGACTATAAAATGCACAAGAAGGGGGGTTGAATTGTGTCAAATCGTTCAATATATTAATCTTTAAAAAACTTCCTGATCTTCTTGACAAATTCAGATGCAAACAATTCACTTAGTTTGGTGAGTAATACAATAGCGAAAATCAGTATCTATTCTTTTAACAATAAGAAAATTAAAAAGAAAAGAATTAGAGAATATGACGCCGCGATTTATCCTGGGTCACCCTTAACCATGGGCTACGTCCAGTCCTTAAAGTCCGTATGAGATTTCACTATAACCTTTAACGTTACAAGTATTATTTCTACACTCCCAGATTCTTTTCAGGTCTCTTTCACAAAGTATTCTTTATCTACTTTCTTATCCTTTTCAGGCTCTAGCCTTTCTTTTCACTAGAAAAGATATTGTTTGAGCTTCAAGTTACAGATGTATTTGCTCTCTTTTTCTCATTTGAGCTTTTACAATCAGAATTATTTTTTCTCTTTGTATTGTATCATAAAAGTAAATTATTTTTTTATGACTATACGTACTATTTATAGCCTAAATCATCAACGGTCTTCTTGAGAATTCTACTTGTCAAATCTTCTAAAAAATGGTTATTAGTCGAGTCCTGTAACTAACTCCCAATGATGTGAAAATCGGACCGAACCGGCCGGTCCGACCGGAAATCGTCATAACCGGCCATGTGTCCGGTTTGGTCCGAGTTAATAACCCTTGAATATAAAAACCGGCCGGTTTATCCAAGAACCGGTTATTTGATAACCGGATGCAAACCTAAACATAACATCGTCTTCTCTCCTCTCTTCTCGCTTCTCCGAATGAATCCATCGCACCTTTCTCTCTTCTCTCTTCTCAGATGCCTTCATCGCACCTTTCTCTCTTCTCAGATGCCGGGTACTTGCCGGAGGAGCTCGGGTTGCTTCCAGATCCGGCCTTGTTTCACATCAACTCCAACAGGTTCTGCTTGCCATGTGAGGTTACTGGCAAAGGAAGATGCTGGAGCTAGGGTAACTCTTGCTATGTTGGGAGCTATCCCTCCTCTAGTTGGAATGCTTGATTTGGAAGATGTTGAGTCTCATATCGCTTGTCTCTATGCTTTACTCAATCTTGGGATTGGTAATAACATGTAAGTTTCCGGGATCTTTGTTGTTCGCTTTTCTCTGTTTTGTTAGTTTACCAATTTTGTGTCCTAAAGATACCGACTTTTCTGGTTTCTTGATTATTATTTTGTCTTTAAAGGGCAAGGCTTTTCTGGGTTTTGTTTTTAGTTCGATTATTTTTCTTGGAAGATGACTGAAACTCGGAACTTTTTCTTGTTCCCAAACTTTAGGTGGCCAAGGCGAGTGCTGATGTCATAATTCTGGATTATGATTTCTCCACAGTTGTCAAGGGGGCCTAATGGGGACGTTTGATTGTCATGAATATTAAAAAGTTTATACAGATCCAATTAACTGTTAATGTGGTTGCATCAAACCTCAGGAAGTGTTCCGTTCTCCGATGTTGAGCTTTTATGGGTTAGCCTGATCACAGACACATTGGGAGCATTTGCCCTAGCAGCTGAGGCTCCAGATGATGATCTTATGATGAAGCCACCTGATGGAAGAAAAGGAAGTGTTACCAGCAGTGCCATGTATAGGAACATCTTTGGACAATTCCTATATCAGTTCACAATAATGTGGTTTCTTCAGGCAAAAGGAAAAGAAATACTACATATTGAAGATCCAGATTCCAATCTTCAACATGGCAATTATATTTGTCTCTGAAGTCTAGGTGATGCCTTCTTTAATGGGTAGTTCTAACTATAATGACCAGAGAGGACATTCTGCTTTGGCTTCTGAGAAGTAGATGAGGATTTAAACAGTCTTGAATTTGTGTTTCCTTCTTTTGTTTTTGTTTGATATATAGTGAATTTAAGCTCCTATATATCAAACAAACTGAATGAAAAGAATTTAAGCTCCCGCAAATTGAATGAAAAGAATGCTTTTAGAGGCATACTATTTAACTGTGTTTTTATAGCTGTTCTAGGACTTATTGTTCTTTTCCAAATCACAATCATTGAGTTCTTAGGCACTTTAGCCAATACATCAGCTCTCACTATGTGGCAGTAGTTCCTTAGGATATTCATTGGACTTGTAGGGATTCTTGTTGCTGCAGGTGTGAAGATGATCCCTGTTTAAGTTACACCTTCAACATGGCAATTATATTTGTCTCTGAAGTCTCGGTGATGCTTTCTTTAATGGGTACTTCTAACTATAATGGCCAGAGAGGACATTCTGCTTTGGCTTCTGAGAAGTAGATGATTTAATTAGTCTTGAATTTGTGTTTCCTTCTGTTATTTTGGCCCCATTATGTTGAGGAACGATATGGATTAGAACTATGTTTTCTTCTTCCCCATACCCTATGGCTTCCATTTTTTTTCAAACCCTCCTATAAGTGTCTCTGTCTCTGTTCTCTTGAAGAGGCAGGAGAAGAAATCACCATTTTTAACACTAACTCAGGTTATAATGAGGAAATTATTCCAACTATAAATGCAAACATTGAAGTGATTAGTGCAACCAAGAATTAACTTGACGAATGGCATGAACCAAGCACTAGCAAACGGAAATCTAGAAAGAGGACCAAATCCAGAGATTCCTGATGGTTTGCACAATATGGAATGTACGTGGACTCAATTGTCCCAATAAACAGTTAACTCTTAAAGATTATCTTGGAGCCAGACATCCTTATTTAGTCTGGTGAAAAATAAAATAAAATAAGAAGTTATTTAAAAAGGATTGAAGCTTTTCCCAGTAGATTGGATTACCTTAAGCAACCACTCTAAACACGCTAAGAGTAGATATATAGTTGCTATAAATCCAACTCATTTATACCTTTCTAAATGGTTTTGTATAAATCAATTGCAACATTGTGAACTAACTCTTAAAGTTTGTAATCTTCAAATAGAAATCATAGTGGTCTACATAGCAAATTAGGAATTTTAGAGAACTAGCTTGTGGAAGGACTTGTAGGAAATTGTGAACAATTCAACTCTATGGATGATTGCTGGTGATTTTACTACTTACTATCTCAACCTAAATCCTATGGAGGAAGGAATACATCCCATACAAATACCAAAGAATTGAATGCATTAACTTCTCTGCTAGGACTTAATGGA
Source organism: Erythroxylum fimbriatum (assembly GCA_026770325.2). Classification (NCBI taxonomy): domain Eukaryota; kingdom Viridiplantae; phylum Streptophyta; class Magnoliopsida; order Malpighiales; family Erythroxylaceae; genus Erythroxylum; species Erythroxylum fimbriatum. The sequence goes on along the minus strand of JANZLH020000038.1, from coordinate 1,223,525 downwards.
TCTTAAATTTTAAGGTGCTATATTTATATGGATTAATCGTCAAAAGGGTGATAGACTCTTGCAAAGAAAATTGGATAGGTGTTTGGTTAATAATAGGTAACTTGCTAAATTAACAGTTATGCTATTTTTGAGGAACCTCTATTTTCTAATCACACACTTGTCAAGGTGCATATAAATAGCAAATCAGTTAAAATAAGATCTCCTTTTAGATTTTCAATTCTTTTCGAAAACATCCTCAACTTAATTATATTATTTTAGCTGCTGTAGAAAATAATATCCAGGGATTTAATGCATTCTAATGTCTCCAGATGTTGAGAGCTGTGAAAGGAGATTGTCTGATGTTACTGAATAACAATACAGATCCACTGAAACTTAGCAAATTGTAGGCAATGGACAATCTATCCATGACTCATAAACAATTAGCAAGCAATCCTGCAGACTTCACATTGATTGATAAGGAGAAGCTTGAGTTAATGAAGTATCTTCGAGCTTTTGAAGGCTGTAGGTCCCAGTTAAAGTAGAAGTCTATAATTTAGTGGATTCAAGAGAATGACAAAATTAGTAAATAATTTTTTAGTATGATATAAGGCAGGAGGAATAAGAGAAAAATAACTTCTTTTGAGGATAGCAATGGTGGACTAGTTTTTGATCAAGAAGAACTGAAATAGATAGCTAGGAGAAACTTTAAGGAAATTAATGGGGTCTCAGCATATACCTCCATCTTCCCTAAAAATCTGCTTAATAGGACGAATGGCTCAATTGATCAGAGTCACCATTCTAAACTATTCAAAGAAGTCACAAGTGAGGAGATTAAAGTAGTCTTATTTTCCTTTTATCTTGATAAGTCTCCATATTTGGATGGATTCAATTTTAGGTTTTAAAAGGAAAATGGAATATTCTTTAGTCATTGTTTGTAAATGTTATTCAAGATTTCTTTAAAAGTGACAGATTACTCACTGAGATAAATAAGACAACTTGCCCTAGTTCCTAAATCCTAAATCCTCTAATCCTATGCATTTTAATGATTATAAACCAATTGCTTTTTTGCAATGTGGTGTATAAGATCATTTCTAAAATTCTTCCTAATAGGTTAAAGATTACATTACCTAGAATGATAAAATCTAAGTCGTGATGCTTATGTCCCTGAAAGAAGTATTGGAGATAACAAAATGTTAGCACAAGAATTATTCAAGGACTACAATACCAAGAAACATATTAGGAGTTGTGCTCTCAAAATTAACTTTACTAAAGCATATGACATTGTGGAATAAAGCTTCATCATCAACTCACTCTATGCATTTGGCTACCCTAGTAAATTCTTTAATTGGATCCAATCATTTATCACAATAGTTACATACTTGGTGTTAATGAATGGTGAACCTACTAAGCTCTATAAAGCCTATAAAAAGATAAGGTAGGTGGATCCCCTATCTTCCTACCTCTTTGCTATCACTATGGAAGTACTGTATAGAACGACTCAACTTTGAATAACTGAGAATTTAGGTTTTAGATATTATTATTGATGTGTTGAGCTTACTATCAAACAACTCTCTTTTGGAGATGATTTACTCATCCTAAGTGCCAATGACCTACTTCAATTGTGGTACTTTTAAGATCTTTGTAGAGATTTCAAGAAATTTCATGGTTGAGATTTAATTTAAGAAAGAGTTTGCTTACCTTTATGGGTAAAGTAGAGAAGACTCACTATTTTTGATCTGGGACTCGAGACTTACCATTCAACAATTACCTCTAACTTATTTAGGAGTTCCAATCTCCACAAGGAAACTCAGGGAAGCATAATGCATATCACTTGTTGAAAAAATTCATAGGAGAGCCCCCTGATTGGAGCAACAAACTCTTGTAGTATGGAGGTAGATTGCAATTGGTAATTTTCATTCTTAATAATCTGCACATATATTGGCTCTCACATTTATCATTAATAAAGGTTATACTGAAGAAAATTGATAGATTCATAAGAGACTTCATCTGGCATAGACAGAATTCTAATAAAGTAAGAACTCCCAAGGTTAAATGGAGTATAATATGTCTACTTAAGGAATATGGTGGATTGGGAATCAATTCAACTAGTAGAATGACTAAGATGTTGATCGCTAAAAGGCTATAGAAAATCTGTGTGGACAAAGAGATCCAATAAATGCAATGGGTCTATATGGTTCGTATCAAATAAGGAAGCATCTGGTTTGTCCCTTAGAAAATAGTCACTCTTGCACTTTCCAATAGTTTTTGAATACAAGGTCCTTTATGCACTCTCATATCAAACACTGCACTGATAATGGAACGAATACAAAATTTTGGTTTGATAATTGGCATTCACTAGGGCCTTTATATAACACACAATACTTTCATTCTCTATGGGGAACAATTCCTAAATATACCATGATGGAGAATCTAATTAGAAACAGTAGTTGGTGTTGGCCTTTTCACATGTGTAGTAGCCCCCCAAATCAATCTTGGAACGTATTCCCGAGTATTCCCCTAATCAATTGCAGGAGGATTTAGTCACATGGGAATTGCATAAATTATACAAGTTCTCTACTTAATCATGTAGGTAGCTAATGGTTGGGCCACTGATTAAATTTTCTTACCATAAGATGATTTGGGGGCTCTCACAGGCTCACTGATTCATCTTATAGTTAGTATCATTACAGAGAATGGGAACCAGAGATAAAATCAAATTCCAAATTGCTAATACTTCACTTCCTTTATGTTCTAGGTGGCCTGAGACAATGGATCATATATTCTTCAAGTGTCATCACACTAAAAAATTATGCAGAAAATTTCTAACTATTTTTGGTCTACAAGATAGCAACCTAAGCTAGATTTCCTATACTGCTGCATTAAATTTGGAGAATCAGAAGCATAAAGCTATTTGGGAGTGCTGAATACTATAAGAAGTACAACTGGATAACATTTAGCAAGGAGAGAAGGATTAAAAATGACAAGTGACTAGAAAAGTTACAAATGTTACTAATTTTACTTCTGATTTTTTCTCTGCCTTCTCACAATTGATTTTACCATAATACCCTCACTTTCTTTCTTTTTTTGGTTTCATCGTTCCCGTACCTATTCCCTCTTGGCTTTGGGACACTCCATAGACCCCTCACTTACTAGGGTTCTACCTTAATAGAAGGTCTTTCAAAGACCTTAGTAATTACCAACGAGAAGGGAGAGCCATGTAGTTTGAAGGATGATTTCCTAGTACTACCTTGGGGAAACTTGCTATAAAAATTTACAAATCTGAACAAGTTGAAGAGGCTAGAAATTAAGGTAACATCCATAAAAGAAGGAGCTGCTTCGCAAAATCTTGGAGCTTAGAAGAATAAGTTGTACTCCTAACATAAGAAAGGAGAGTTCAAACACTTTCACAATGTCTTAAAAGATGGTATAATAATCCCTACCCCCAATTGAGTTGTTGAATGCAGGTGCATAATTTTGGTCTTCTGATTTAATTGACTTCTTTTGGAGTAAAATATATGCATTAAGATAAAGACAAAGGCATCATTACCAGATTTACACTTAACTCATCTTATTGGAAGGGCAATTAGAGAAAGTAGTGAAGACTCATGCCTCTTTTATTCACAATTTGGAGGTTCAAGTGGGCCAGCTTGCCAATGCATTATCTATGAGAAGTGTGGGAAGCCTTCTGAGCAATACGGAAGAAAAACAACAAGAGCAATTTAAGGCTACACATTTATGAGTGGGGAAGAGCTAGCAGAACCAATCCAAAAACATGCTAAAACCTATTTGTAGAAGACCAAGAGAAGAAAAAGAAAGATGAAGAAAATAATAAGGATCCTCCCTTTATTCCTCCTATGCATTATCCACCAAAAATACCATTTCCACAAAGATTTTAGAAGAATAGATTGGATATACAATTTGCAACGTTCATAGAAAAATTGAAGAAATGGTAAATTACCATGCCCTTCATGAAAGCTTTGGAGACCATACCTACATACTGTTCGTTCGCAAAGAAAATTATTAGTTTTACGTCAAAAATCGCAAGTATACGGGTCGGTACTTGTAGTTAAAAATAGATATCGTCCCACAAAGATTGATGTTAGACACCACTTAATTTAGGTTAAGCTTTGTTTAAGAAAATGATTTCTAAAGATTAAAAATAGAAATTAAATGAAAATTAATTAAACTAGCAATGAACAACCAATTAAGGCAAAGTGCAGTAATTTGATGGCCAAGCTTTATAATTAGGAGTTACTCTATCCCTATTTTGCTTTCCTCTTATGTTCATGATCCAATTATACTTGACCCAATATTTTCTAATGTTCAATTACCCTCTCTTAAGGTGTAATTAGTTAACCCTAATTAAATGGAATAGAATTAGTTATGTTATCTCTAGACTTACCAACTTCTCATAATCCTTCAACAAGATTTTAAGCACTCCTATAGGTGATTTTAAGCAAACAACTAAGCCCCTATTTGGTTCAGCTTTTGGAAGGTCCAAAAGCACTTTTGTCTACCGCAAAAGCTATTTTAAAGAAAAAGTAAGTGTTTGGCAGTAAATTTCAAAAGCACTTTTAAAGTAGAAATAGCTTTTTTAAAAACTCAAATACAACTTTTTCAAAAGCTAAAATTTGAAGCTTTTCAGAAAAGCCCAAATAATAGCTTTTTCGGGAAGCTAATTTTTATGATACTTTCATCACTTACGTACAAAACAAATAGCAGCATCTGTTCTCCTCAAAACAAAACTCATAGCCGACTCTATTTTGTTTCTGCTCATCTATCCCTCTCATCTTCTCAGGTTGGTTCTTCTTCTTTGTATTTTTTTTGGTCCTAAAAATTTATGTTTGTCTGCCTTCAACGCAGAGTCTGCGTCAACAACGCAGACGTTCTTCTGCATCATGCAGATGTCGAACGTCTTAGACTATTATTCTTCTCAGTCTGATACATGCTCTTTCTTCCTTGCTTTTTCTTTTCACTTTTTTTGGGCTTATATGCCACCATTGAAAATTTAAACTTGAAACCATCTCTAAAAGATTGTTGTTTTAGAAATTTGTAGTACTAGGTGGACATTCTGGAACGCAATTTCCTCTTCCTTTATTTTCTTATTGAACCTTTTATCTAGCGTATTTGTTTTTGTATGTTTTAGCTCTTGAATAAGCTTGTAATCCTTTGAGACTCTTCCATCGATTCTGCTTAACAATTTGTAATAAAGTTGAATGCTTTCTGCCCTGGATTTCTATAAAGCTTTTGTTGGTATCTTATATTGTGAGGCTGACCAAAAAATTTTAAAAACTAATTATTAATGTTAAGTCAAAATGACTTTACGACATTAGTAAGTTTGATGACAAATAAGCAGACGAAAGATTAAATGAAAAGCAGACGAAAGCTTAGATGAAAAGCAGACGGAAGCTTTGACAAAAATCAGACGGAAGCTTTGATAAAAATCAGACGGAAGCTTATACAAAAAGCAGACAATATGAAAAGCAGACGATATGAAAAGCAGACGGAAGATTTGTAAAAATCAGACGGAAGCCTATACAAAAAGCAGACGATACAAAAAGCAAACGGAAGCTTAGCTAAAAGCAGACGAAAGCGAAAAGAAGACAGAAGTATCAGTCTGAGCAAAATCAACTGGATAACCGTTTCTTTAAAGATTTAAGAAGCAGTTATCAAGAAGCAGTTGAAGACGAAGACTATAAATAAGAGGTCAAAGTCGAAGATTAGATACAACATACACAATACACACGAGAGAGATACATATACGCATACATACAGATACACAGAGATTATTGTGCGATCATTGCTAGAGCGATATTGTTCTGTAACAAGTCGTATACACTATTCAAAGTTTGAAAGTACTACAGATAGCCTGAAGAGGCTAAGTGTAAAAGAATACTGAGTGTAACGAGACCTGAAGAGGCTCAGAGTAAAGAATACTTGTAAACGTTTGAGAATTAGTGAAATCTCATAAGGTTATCTAAGGACTGGACATAGCCCATGGTTTGGGGTGAACCAGTATAAAAATCGCTGTGTCAAGATTTCTTAACTTTCTCTATTTTATTATTGTGTTTGTTGATAATTCTGATAAGCAATGTTTTTAGAAAAACATTTTCAAAAGATTGTTGAAGTACGTCGTAATTGAACAAGTGTTTAAAATAAGAAGTTTTTTTCGAAAAGGGGTTAACGAAAAATTAGCACAATTCAACCCCCCCTTCTTGTGTATTAGTGTATCATTATATTATCGTGTGATTCATTTCAGTAAAGTGTGACAGAGATTGAAATTATTGAAATATCATAAGTAGTTGAAATCGATCGTATTGAGGTGTTAAGAATGGCTGAAATAGCATTGATGATGATAGCAATTGATTGATAAAGATTGCATGAACAGTATAGATGATAGTAGCCAGAAATCTTCTTTCGAAGAAGAATTTCATTAAATTAGGTTGAACAAATTAGATAGTTTATATTACGAATGATCAATGAAAGAGCAAATCAGAAATGAATATGAAATGAATCAAAAATGAATATTGCAGTCATATCCCTAGTGGAGACTCAAGCATAAGAGATGGAATATGGACAGGAGATATAAATTAGATTTTGATGAATGTATTACCAACACAGGAAGTTAAGTTTGCAAATAAGTTGAAATGTGTGGAGAAATTAGTATGAATGAGTAGATAGTAGAATAAGTCAATGTGAATATGAGGAAATCTAAAGAACGGAGAAAATCATTTAAGAAAGGTAAGTCAATTGGAAAATTGAAAATGACGTGAGATAATGTTACCTCATTGAGGAATTAGCTATTTAAGGAATTAGGAGAACTAATCATGGGCCTATGGAGCTTTGGAAATATTTATTCGAGTTAACAAACACCCCGACAGTAATATGGTATTGAAGATTAAAGCGATTCAAGCAAAATTTGATGATATATTAAATGTATTCGCAAAATTGAGAATAATAGTTTGAATACTTGAGGAAAAACATGTAAATCATACGAGTAATGAAAGTAAAGAGAATTTTGAGGAATTATAACATCGATATTAATTATATCGTCTGAATTTGGAGATTTTATAGTATACAATGATGTCGTATAAGAGATTAGGATAAAATCCAATGTAGCATAATAAAGTGATTTCATATGCATGGAAACAATTGCAACCTCATGGGTTGATTATTCGATACATGATTTAGAACTGCTACAGTAGTGATTTCTTTAGAGATAGTATATGTATGGGAACATCTTGGATGTATATAAATATACAAACCATTAAAGTTTGAGGTAATTATTGAATTGAGAGAATTGAATACGAGACTAAGACAATAGATATAAGTACAAAAAGATTTTGATGATACAAATGAGTATTTCCCAGTAAAGTTAGTGTTGTATCTAATACATTAAGCAGAAATCTCGATAACAGTGAAGCATAAATTCAGATATTGAGGTTATCAGATATAGTGCAAAAAAAAAGGAGCATAGAATGTGGAGTTGAATTTTGGGCAAATCAAAGTGTTATTTGCCATGGAATTGAAGATCAGTTTTATATAGAAGGATTAGCAAAGACCAAATTAAGGATTCAGAAATTGAAAATCTTATTAAGGAATTAAAATTAGATCTGAATTTCGAGTTTGAATTGGAAAATAATGCTTTGTGATTGAAATGAGAGATATGTATACCCGATAAAGATGATTGAGCAAGGAATTACTAAAGAAAGCACGAATAACAACTTAAGCTATACATCCTAGTAGGAATACGTCGAGATAGCATTTGATGGCTAAGGAGGTAGAAGCAAATAACCACACTTATGAGTTGTCAACAGTCTTGATTGTTGTAGAGATGCTTAAAGCTTATATTTTGGAGTTCATAGGAATATGAGATCAATGTACGGCTTTGATTGACTTTAAGCATAACAATCATTGTCGCAGTGTTGTCATTAGAATATTGTATGGAGCGTTATACAACAAAAAGAGTCATCCGCCTCTTTATTTGGATAAATAGGGCCAAAGATGGTTGAAGGCTATAATTGATTGGAGATGCTATTGATAAGGGAAATTGACTTATATTGGGAATTAAGTGACTCAAGAAAAAAATGAATGAATTAGATGGGTTAACACCAAAGGTATGGAATACAGTGAGATAGACATAAGAGTTCAGTGTACTGAAACTATAGAGATGCGAACTATGAAGCAAAGGATGAAATGTTTCTAAGAGTATCACGTTCCCAAGGTGTGCTTAGATTGTGAGTAAGATGTGCTCAGGTTAGGATAAAGGAGCAACTAAGCTTGAATTGTATTGGTTCATATAAAGTTATTAATAATTGGACCATTGAATTATAAGTTAGTATTATAAACAAAGATGTATCATATTCATAATGTGTTATATGTGAGTATGCTAAGAAATATTGATATAATATGATATTGGTATTATCGACGCAAGAAGTGGAAAGTTGTGAATAATCTGAAGCATATTGAGGAATTAGTTAAAAATGTGAATGACTAAATGAGTGATTGAAAGATCAAGTGAGTCTATTGACTATGATCATTTGGAAGAAATTATTCGAGTGAATAAGTTACTTGGGAGAATGAGGAAAACATAAGATAGCATTACCTCCATCTGGTTGATCACTCAGGTAAGAATTTCGAGGAAGAAATTCTTTAAGAGGGGGAGAATTGTTGGACCCCAAACTTTTCTTAGAAGTTAGAACTATTATATGTGAAATGTTGGAAATTAAAAGCTGGAAAATGTAGTTGAAACATGTTCATTGAGTATTCTTCGATGTTTTAGCCATAACTTTTTCTTTAGTTATCCAAATGAGATGATTCTTAATTTGGATTAAACTAGAGAAATAGGCTACAAATTATCTGCTGAAATCGAGTTCTAATTTCGACTCTAAGATTTTCAATTTTTGGATAGAAGTTGAGCATAGAATATTGTTTCAGTATAAGAATATTTTGGAAATATTTGGGATATAACTTTCATATTTTCCAACCAAATTGAATGATTTTGGTGTCATTAGAAATTAAGATAATGAGGAACATTTTTCTAGAAGGAAGTGTTATCAAATTCCTTCAATTGTTCCATGATCATTAGTTAAGAAGTTAGAAGTATAA
>JANZLH020000038.1:1176051-1187684 GCA_026770325.2 Erythroxylum fimbriatum | reverse complement strand
ATACTGACAATGTGCAACTTGTAAAAGCTCAACACGAGGAACCAACTTAAGCACAAAAATCATGAATTAGGAGTCAACAAAAGCATAATTACTAAAGAAAGTGAGGCCAAATTATAGTATAAATTCGGTTCAATCAGGGTGATAATCATGATTAAAATTAGCTTTCTATTATGTAGGCAACATAGGCAAGAGATTGCTGTGATTCCTTTTTAATCTGTTTCAAAAATACTTAACACAATGGATTTATTCTTAAAAAAAGACCTTTAATCGTTTATTTCTTATAGGGAAAATTTAAAGCCCTTATGCCTCAAAAGGACATTGTCATGCTTCAAGAGCAGAAGAAGAATGATTCTTCTTTCTGTCTGATTTCCTTCTAATGGTATTTTGAAATTCCACTTCAAAAAATATAGCATTAATTGCATAAGCATTATCCTCTTTGTTGGAAGAAAAACTGGCTGGATCCTTTTACCAGAAATGTGCTTCAATGCTGGATCAGGAGTTTTGGTAGTATGATCTTCATCTTTTTTACTAGGAATGCAACACATTAAATTATCATAATTGTGCTTCAATATTGGAGTTTTGATTATATTTTCTATATCATCATTACTAGGACTATAGCTCCTTATATTCTTGTCAAAATTATGTTTAAATGTTGGAGTTTCCTCATACAATGAACTTACATTAGCTTCCAAAGTGATAAGGTGATTTGAGCTAGAGCACTAGATTTCAAAGTGAGATACCAGGTTTTCTTCCTCTTACTCTAGATTTCCTTCCTCTTGCATTAGTTCCTAGTAGTTGATAGCTAACAAATCTCCTTTGGTTTCAAGGTAGTTGTAATTTAACTTTGTCCTCAATAAGAACAAGATTATCATTGAATTTCATAATTGGTACCTTTTGAAGTAAGCCAGCTAATGCATCAATAATGACATAAATCTTTGTATAGTTTATCCTTTTGGTATCAGATGTAGCTTGATGAAGGTATAGAGATCCACCAGTGAAGCTTGCCAAGTAGCTCAAACCTTCAGTTGTCCAGTATTCAAGTGGATTATCATGAATGCATATGCATAAAATGGATATCAGTTAGCCTAATTTCCTCAAAATTGTCTCTAAGTGTACAAGGCTGAATAAGAAAAAGTTTATTGCTCACACATCTGAGTCCTGTTTTGATTACCTTTGCCACAAATTCATAAGAGTTAAACTTGAAGAAAAAAATATCATCATTGTTCAAAATTATATCAAGAGTGCGAAAATGTTTCTAGTTATTAGGATCCTAGGTTTTCATTGCAGAGGTAGGCATTCACTTATCTAGTAAGAAACCAACAATGGTGGATTTCAATTTCTAAACTCCAACTTGGAGAATGGAGATAGGTAGAGAGACAACTTGGCAATCTAAAGTGGAACTAAATGGACAGAAGGACAACTTAGCTTTAAGATTGTGACTCCCTGTAACCTGAACCCAGGAGCGTTTAACAGTGGAAGCTAAGACTGCAGGAGGTTCTGAGGTGGAAGCAAGTGTAGAATTAACAAGAGGAGCATGAAGAGTGTTTGGTGGGTTGAGGGAAAAAGGGAAAGAGTTTATCAGAGGCAGGAAATGTTTTGAAAATATAGACATTATTAATGACTGATAGTTAAAAGCAAGAACTAAAAGATAATAGGCAAGCGGTAAGGGGAGTGCATAGAAGAAGGGATGAACTACAATGGAGATAAGAGAGGGATGAAGACAAGATTTTAAAAATTACATTTAAAGGTGCACAAGGCAATGTAATGAAGCCAAGTTGAATAAACCAAAACAGAAGAAAAGCTTATCAAGAAGAGATGAGAATAAGAACCAACTTCGAATAAGAGGAAGAGAAAACTTATGAAGGTAGAAGAAGACTCAACTGCTAGAAGAAGCTACATTATTAAAGACTTACAAATGAAGCTTCCTGGGTATAATGGTTTACCATATCTAGAAAAGAGTTACAATATCATTATAAGGGTATTCTTAATAAAGAAAATGCATCCTCATAAGGGTCAATTAATGTATGTCAAGAATGACATTATTAAAGATAAAGTTTTAGAAGTAAATAGAGAATAATGACATGTAATATTATTTACTAGGTTTTTCATTCATCTTAGAATTTACATTTATTTTACTCATTTTATTTAGCCAAATGCACTTTGAAATTCATATCCTTTAGCTTAAATTAGTTTCTTTTAATCAATTGTATTATATAATTCATATCATTCATTTAAGTTTTCTTTAATCCAATTCATCTCATTTGTTCAAAGCATATTTCCTTTCCTTTTATTATCCAAATAATCAAATTTAATCATTTTCTCAAAATTTTTAATCAATTCAAAACTCTAGGTTCATCTTTTCGTATAAATGATTTGCAAATTCTTCACAAGTCAAAAGCCTTTTTTTTAGAAATGCAATTCAAATACTTAATTATCCTTTAGCCATATGTTTTACCTTGCTTTTATTGAATAACAGGTTAGATTCCAAATTTAAAATCAATCGAAATTGTTTCTTTTAAACTCTTCAGAAAACACAAAAGCATCATAAACCTGGACAATTTATTAGGTGAGTAGAATAAGAGACTTAATATATACTTGGCTTATTTTATAATTGTAATTAATTTTAAAATTTAAATTTTTACCTTTTCTTAAAATTAAATAGAGAAGGTGAGTCTCTTTAATCATAAAATTAATTATTCAATCAATTCCTTTTACGTACTTAGAGTATGGTTCAAATTTAATTCGAGCATATTACTACTTGTCATGACAAAAGTTTTGTACAACCATTTAACGGAGATGAAATATAATGAACAGAGGATTGGGTTTAGCTGTAAGGATCTTGTTTCAGTTTCTGACCAAAATGAGGTCAAATATAATGTTCTGGCAAGAGAAGAGAAGGAAAAGTGCCATGCTTCTTTAGCTGTTCCCAACCTTTACGACTAAAGTGAATTAAGATTCCATATGCTTTCGAAGTAGTAAGGAAAATTAACAATCTGAAACCTTAGCTTGATGCTTAGGTGCTATCGTTGCCCTTTCCTGTGAGTTGAAAGTCGCCATAGATTTTGATTTGGCTTCAAAAGCTCAAAAATACTACTGTTGATGTGCGAAACCATCTTCCAGTCAGAACTCAGCATAATCACTTACACACCCACTGATCATTAGACTGTAAAGCAAGTTGACATCGCATTTTCATTTTATATCAAATTCTTTTCAAACTTTTGATTTATTCTCGATCGCCTTTTCTTCCGATTGGTTAACATCTTATCTGATATCTTCTTTCCTGGAAAACAAGATGCGATTCAATTGTTAAAACAATACTTTTGATATGAAAATGGAAGTTGTTATTCCAATCATCAAAGTCAAATAAAAATACGAAAATGGAATGAAATTGGATGCACATGGAACCGAAAGATGAGGTTCTCATCCATTCTGTTAAGAAGTTGAAGGACCACTCGACATTGATTGAATCACAATGCAAGCCAAATTCACATTTACCAACTATACAATTTGCCATTTCTGATAGAAAAGGGAGGGGATGCATTGTCTATTCCGATATCGTTATCTTCTTCTCTTTTCAAGTTTCCCTAAAAGTATCCATCAACCACTCAAAGTTATTACAGAAATAAACATATATGGAGAACTTTTTACACTTTAAGAGTATCACGTTCCTCAGTGTTCCCTGATTCCCTCATAATTTCACCGTCCTGCTGACTCAGGCAACCTTGTTCTTCAGCATCAAAGCTAGCATGAACACTGTAGAAGACATAAACGAGCACAGCAAGAGCTGAGAAATACCCGAAACGCTGAAATGATGGACCATCCAGAGATCCCATGAGGAATATGTTCAAGAAAATTGATACACATGGTGTCCATGGCATGAATGGGACACACCAGAACTCTGGCTTTCTGGCCTGTGGAACCATGCAGTGAAAGAGTTGAACAATTACAATGGCCACCAAAATGCATGAACCGAGAATAAAGGCTTTTGGCTTGCCTAGAGGCATGAAATGCCAAATCAGAGTGAACAAGATTGAAGTGAAAGAAAAGGTGCACAGGAAAGATACTGTAGGGCATGAACTAGTCGTCCCTACTGCGACGTAACGTCTGTAAATTACAGCATTAGCCACCATGTAAAACACAAAGAGTGTGCCAATAGACACAAGGTTGAGTAGGACGTTCAGATCTGTGAAAAGGGCAATTGCAGCAGTGAAGATTCCTGGAAAGAAAATTACAAGTAGAACGTGAGAAGACGGAGTACAATTAATTTTCAGAAATATCTGTTACGCTTAATTGATCTCTGTCAAACCATCCTCACCAATTTCTACCAATATTTCGAATTCTCCACACAATTTTACCAAGCCAGCCTTATGTAACTAATCCACCGACTGCTTCTACATACAACACCTTAATCGTGACAAATTATTGTTCTAGAGATAATGGTACTGTTCTATACAAATGCTGATCAGGATGTATGCATATCATCCACAAAAAGAGTCAGTAAACAAAAATAATAATAAAGCAATCACGTTCCTATCTTTTTCTTTCTTGATCACAATTTAATTTAAGCTTAAACCTCCTCCATAACCATATTATATAGGACTTAAGCTTAATTAGTGTTGTTGACGAATTAAGTAGGCATTAAACAATCCATAATTTGCTCAGAAAACAAAAAAGAAAAACTAGTTACCAAAAACCGAAAATAAATGCACCATAACAACAGCATTAAATTACCAAAACCGAAACGGTTGAAGTGGGACCCATCATCCAACTGCCTATCCTCATGAACAAACTCAACTCGAAAGTAAACATAAAAAAATTGCACACGACTTCCTCACTCCCATAAATCAATGTATTACAAAGCCTGGACACAACTCAACAACAGAAAAACGAACATCTTAATATGAACTAATCAAGAACTAATCCTTAATATTGACTGACACACGTACCCAGAAACACGGAGGCGTTGACAGGAGTGTATGTCTTGGGGTGGACCCTAGCGAACCACATGGGGACCACTCTTGACCGTCCGATCACGCACATGTAACGCGCTTGGCCCAACATCGAAACCAAAAGTGACGTCAGAATTCCAAAACTGGCCCCAGCCCCTATCACGTTTGACACCCACTTCCACCCCACCACTGATTCCCCACTGAACGCTGCAGAGAACGGCGCTTCCGTATCAATCTACATGCTCATCACCCGCTCTCCCCGATTATTTATTATCATCAAAAGCAACAAATCTAAACATTCTTTTTCATTATTACTACTATTAAATAAAAATAAACTATGCTTTTAGTTTCTTACCATGTCATAAGGCAGAAGCATGGACATTGAAGCAGCCATGAGGCAATAAAGAACCGTTACAATAACAACTGATCCTGAAACTCCGATGGGAATATCTTTGACCGGGTCCCGAACCTCTTCAGCCATGGTGGACACGGCGTCGTAACCTATATAACTCAAATAAACCATAGCTGCTCCATTGATCACTCCTGGAACTCCGTAAGGAAAAAACCCAGACGGATTTTCTGGGTTTGCCGGTTGTGTGAAGTTCTTCCAATCTCCTTTCAAGAACCCCATTGCTATCATAAACCCAATGAACAGAATGTGCAGAGCTGTTAATGTCAAGTTCAACAACGAGCTCTCCCGCGTACTTTAAAGCAACATGAAAGAGTTGTTAGATAGGAATATGACATCATACTTAGATGGGAGGCAAAGCAAGGTACGTACCTGTAACAAATGATGAGTGTAATGAGCAACACAACGAGAATAGCAACCGGATCAATTTGATTGAACCCTTTGGGCAGCCCATCAACGTGGAGTCTCCATTTCGAAGTGGAGACGCCGATTGCTGTACCAAAATACGCAGTGAAACCTCTCGCAACGGCTGCGTTAGACGTTACGTACTCCATTATGAGATTGGCTCCGGTTATAAAAGCAGCAAACTCTCCTGTTTTAGAAAAATAACAAATCCGTTTTGTGTTGATTGGGTAGGTTTTTTATATCATTAAAATAAATATAAAACTGACCAAAGGTGACTCTGAGGTAGCTAAAGGCTCCACCAGCAACGGGCATATCAACGGCGAACTCAGTGTAACAGAAAGCGGAGAGGAGGGCGCAGATGCCAGCAATGGCGTAGGAGAGTACGACAGCCGGCCCCGCGTAGATTCGGCTGGCACGACCGGTGGTGACGAATACGCCTGCGCCAACCATGCCGCCGATGCCAAAACCGACGAGGTCGTACCATCGGAGAGTCTTGCGCATGTTAGAGCCGGAACGGGAGCGCACTTGGCTCATTTCTTCGTAAGAAGTGGATATTGAAGTGGCCCGCCTGGCCAGACGAACGGGAGTCTGGGCCAGAGCTCCAAGGTAGGACCTAACGCTTGAGAAAGAGGACCCATTGCTCTGCTCCATTAATTTACACCTATCTCTTTCTCTCTCAACTCAGAAAGGAGAAGTGGTGAGAAGGAATTGGAACGAACGAGTACTGGAGTTCACTGACTAAACAATGGGTTTTATAATTGTATTGTTTGTTAAACACTGAGCCAGCTTCCGTACGACCTAATTCTTCCGATAATTGAAGTTTTAGAGAAATGGACGTTTATTAAAAAAATTAATGAAATGTCTGATATATCCTTATTAATTACGTATTAAAGTACTTTGAAAATATAATCTGTGTAATTTTTGTAATTAAAATGTAAGAGAAATTAAAGGTTAATTTTGGAAGTAAAATTATAAACATACATATAAAGTAAAAAATGACACTTATTTTGAGTAATTAAAATGTATCTAAAACGACACTTATTATGAATCAGAAGGAGTACTACAAATCCTCGGGATACACTTTTAAATCAGAAGAAAATTTTTATTAACCTTTATCCTTTAAAAGAACAAATTATCATTTGTTTGGAGTTTCTATCATACATTTACCATTTTCTTCTTCAATCATAGTTTTCATACAAATCAATGCAACCATGTGGCTTTATTGATCACATTATAACAAGAAATACATATCACGCCAGTTTCATGGTTAACGGATGGAGAGGAGAGGAACAGCTAGGAGAAAAAGGCCACAACCCACACGGAGAAGAGAAATCTGCCCTGACATGCTAACGTAGAACTACTTTGCAATAACTGATATTAGTAGACACACTAGTGCAGTAAGTTCTGAAATACTAACGGTATAAGATGGATAAGTAGCTCCTCCGAATAATATGTACACGGTACACCTGCAACTGACACTCTTGATCTCGACCATAAATTGCCGTCTCAAGCAAAACTACCGGAAATGACCATTGCAAATTTGCGATCTATCATGGCACAAAGGGTGTTGCAAAGCGACTAATATTCAGGGATTTGATTCTGGAAAGTAAACTTTCAAACATACAATATCCTGTGTCATTTAGACGAGGCAACTCATCAAGTACTTCATTTATCTATGATCTGCGAGCTCGATCACGCCAAGAACCTTGTTGTTTTGCAAGTACCTAAAAATTAGAAAAATTTTGATCAAAGCTTTGCTTACAACGTTTTTCCCTCTCTCCAAGCACAAAACCCCAACCTTTTCACTCAACAAGCTGTTAGCAGGTTCAGTTTGACTGCAATCCTTTTTGTTGTTGTCCCTCTCAAGCTCCCTGTCTGGAGCTATGGATAATGGAAGTGTTGGCGCTCCAAATATTGCCTCATCATGGGCAGCTTTTAGTTGCTCCTCTCTTCTTGCCTTTACATGTATAAGCATTTACATAACGTATTGTATTTTTCTTTCTTTTCTTTTTTTGGCCAATGCAGGCATGCAATCATCAAATGCGTCAATAATAAACAGCAGCTATGAAAACTAAAAATACCTCAATAGCTGAAAACCGAAATGTATGCCCCAGGCGTTTGACTACTTCTACATCATCTTCCGCAACTGTGCATACAGAGACGTATAGTATGAATTAAATTTTTACACAGTTTACTTGGATCCCTTGTTTGTTAATACAGAAACACATAATCCACGAACCAACTTCTAATCTTTTTATGTTAATAATATTATGTAGACTGAAACAGATGGAATCACAAACCAAATCTCTAAAGCCATATTCGGAAGTGCTACAATAATACATGACAAAACAGTATCAAACAGGTAAAACCAAACAGTAAAAACGTTTCCAATCTTCATTTATCAGTCACCGGCAGAGAAGTGAACCCTAAAAGTAAAATGGTATATAGTAAGAAATGCAGTCTAGAATGCAGACAAATCACCTTCAGTTTCCTCTTCATCATCAAGAGGGGCATCTTTGTCAAATTCAAATCGTTCCCAACCTGCGCCGCTATTTGCTGCATCATTTTTAGCTACAATGCAATACATATCAATGGTTATATATATATATATATAGTCATTATGTCAAAAACAAGCCCTGTGCATCCAATTTGGAGCCTCAACATATAATACCAGCTAGAATTCACCAAAGAAGAGCTCTCATGCAGAAACAAACGTGTCATGAAAACAGGAACCCTTTCAGGTATCCCAAACTATCAATTTAATGAATATAAGATAAGCAGTTCCAAGTCCTGTTCCCACTGAAAATTATGCTTGAACGCAAGCAACAAGAAAATCTTGGGCATTCAGCCTGAATGTGTTTAAAAACGTTTACACAAATATTAACATTCATCAACATACTTCAACCATGAAAGACGTTGAAGGTTCTGCCATAAGAACTAGAGAAAGTACAGGAGTAATGTTTGTTTCTTCTTAATTGTAACAGAATTATCCTTGTAACACAACCAACAATGGTTGTTTAAGAAAGATCAGAATTAACTATTCCTGCTAACTTCAGCAATAAATTTCAAACAAACTAAAGTAACTCCACCAGAATGACTTTAGAATTCAGTGTGAAGCATCAAGAACAGTCTTTTTACAAGAGGGCACAACTGCTTACCTGTTTGATCAAGCTGAAATTTCATCGTAGCTTTGACTCTTTCCGCGTGCGTCTGTTAAAAATGAGAGCCAATTATTTGCTCCAATTCAGCATTTATGCCTACACCCACAAGATTACTATCCAATTCTACTTCAATGAGAAGCCTAAGTATTGGTATTCTAAGGCTCTTTAATACAAAAGTAGTCTCACGTTCAATTGATTTTCCAATCGAGTACCATACTTCTGTCTCTCTTTCAGTATCAAAACAAGTTTAATAACGATATAGGCGCCCAAAGGAATAATGAATTGCTATGTATTATGTGACCACAGAAATCCCCCCAAAAAAAAAAGATAACTTCGCGGCAGGCAATGTAATGCTACTGAGTCTGAGTTATTAAACTATGGGTAGGAATAACGTACCATCTTATCATAGCCAGAAATCAACCGTGAGTAATCTGTGGCACCATTTCTCTCCTTATTTGATCTATCCCTCTTCACATCATCATTCCTGTTCTTCTCGGACCTCCTATACTCTCGAGGCGACAAACTTCGACTTCTCCTCTCTGATCTGTGTCGCCTACGAGGCGACGAGCTCCGACTCGTACTCCTCCTCCTCCTCCTCCTCGTCTCTCGATCTCTGTACCTCTCTCTGCTTCTACTCCTGCTTCGCCTCTTGGAATGCCTCTCCCTATTATCCCTCTCTCTACTCCTCGAACGACGTCGTTGGCTCAATGCCTCGTCTCTCGGCTTCTTCTTGAGCTTGTTTTGAATTGACTGAAGCTGCGCTTGCTTTTCGAGTTTTGACGCTTGTGTCGGGCTCGAGGCTTTGACGAAATTGCTCAGGAAAGAAGAGGCGGTCGGAAGAGCCGTGCCTCTCGACGGGGCCGAGTCGCCGGCGGAGAAGCCCAGACCTTGTTTGAAGCGGGCGGCGCCTTCCCCTTTTCGAGTAAGTTCCTCGTAGTAAGCTGCGGCTTTTTCTTCCTCCATTTTCGATTCCTATCGGCTCTGCCCTCGGGGTGGCTAGGCTTAGGTTGTCGGGATCTCTACTGGGAGAGCCAGCCAACGACGTCGTTGTAGCTGTTTGGAAACCCCTTTCTTGCGTCGGTTCTATCACAATTTTTTAATTAAATGAATAACTTTTAACATTTTTAATAGTTTAGCTGAAAATATTAATTTCGTTATTTAGTTAATAATTTTTTTTACCTTTTATGTACATATAAATATTTATTTTAAAAATAGTAATTATGATTTTAATTTTCAGCTCATTCTCTTACCTTGCCTTTCAACTTGAGTCAAAATTTTTTGTCTAATATTACTTTGTTTTATTTTGTCAAATAGAATCTCAGTTTACACAAGTCTTATATAAGACCCACATAAATAAATGACTACAATTTATTAAACACAATAAAACATTATAATATTAGACAAAAGATTTAAACTCGTTCATCTTTAACCTTTTATAACAAACTGGAAACTATTAATTAAAGTTGATTTGTTTATTGTGTTTGGTTTGACGGTGAAGGGAGTTGTACTACGCACTCAACTCTCAAATCTCGTCGGTTTACGAGAAAGATATCAGTTAAACTGATAGAAATCATCACTTCAATCAACCTCGTAACAAATTAAAGGATGTGTTTTACTTTCACAGTCCAACTCCCAAGCAAACATAAACATCACTGACAGACAAAATTAAATAAATTTAAATTTTTACTGTAATCTATTATTAAATATATTTGATATTTTTAAAAAATATTTGTTCAATCAATATCTCAATATTAATTACATATTATTTATTAAGGTTTTCAAAATATTTACTTTAAAATAAAAACAAACTGCGAATTTTCTTAATTTTTTGAAAATATTTGTTCAATCCCGACTTGTCACCTCAGGATTGTAGCTGGAAAAGGGAGTACAAAAGAAAATCTCTTGCAATCGATCTCTGGTTTCGCCAATCGGTCTTTTCTACTGGAATAAAGGCAAAAGCAAATCCCTTAAAGCGAGAACTTCTATGCAATACAAAATCAAATCCCACCAAGTACTGTATCTTCTTAAAATAGATGGTGGGTGTTTTCCTTCAAGTCATGAACAACCCAACCCGTGTAGTGTATCAAGGTATGATCTTTTCCTACACGCAAATGGAGGAGCCACTAACCAGTCCAAATCAAATTGAGTTAGAATAATGGCTGTTGTTATTGTTTAGGAGGTGACAAGCAACTACTTCCAACCTGCGAGATGGTCGGCTTTCCAATTTTGACGCCGCCGGTTCTGGGGTCGTCTCGTTTTTGGCGACCTTTCGTTTTGCCTTAGTCAACCACCGCCACATTGAATGCATTTCATTTTGCTGTGCTGGGTCTTTGACCCCCGGGTCGTCAAGAGGACTTTGCCTTTGCCAAAAAGATCGCTTTCTCGCCCATCTTTCAATTCTTTCAGATCTTTTCCAAACTCCAAGGCTAGGAACTGATTTGTTCTGGATACCTGATCAGATATTCAATTTTAGAAAAGGGTATTCTTATATTTTTTATTTACTAATTCAAGTAATATATTTTATTGAAATATTTAATAGTATCAAAACAAAATAGAAATAGACTTGGTTGGGTTGGCTGTGCTAGGCCCAGGCTCATCTTCACACGTCCACGGCCAGTTCGGCCCATCAGGTGTTAGACTCTCATGCAAACACAAAGATCTACGTAAACCTAGCATCCACGGCATATATAAGGTACTATTCTACCATGA
>JANZLH020000038.1:1142775-1152898 GCA_026770325.2 Erythroxylum fimbriatum | reverse complement strand
CTTATGGGACCTAACCAAACCCACATAACAGATAGTTCATACTTGAAAACAGATTTGCCCGAAGGCACATTTCGAAATTCCATTTTCATATCATGTCATATTTCATACAAATGTCATTCACAATTTCAATTCAAAATCACATAACAATATTTCAATCGCACAAAGAATACAACATTTTAGCAACAGTGTCGAATAAATCAAACAATCATTTAATTGCATCAATTTTATCAAAATAATCAAAACAATGAATTTAACCATTCGAAAACAATAATTTGAAAACCCTTTCACGTTCTTGATTTTTCAAAAACACATACATAGCTCATAATTCAAATTATAAACATGGTACCCACCTTAATTTCATGCTTGAAACTTGTCTAAAGCCTTAATTTCACCAATGCCTCACTTAAATTCCCTAATTCATGACAAAAATCCCTAATTAATATACATCCAAAATTGAACATCATATAGGCATAATCATCAAAATTAACTATAGAAATCACAAACCCACAACATTCTTAAACTTTCTAAACCAAAATCTCTTTAAAAATTCAAAGATCAAAATCTTCTCTTACCTTAAATCTTCACATATTTCGGCATTTCTTAGCTTGAAAGAAAACTCTCATCATCCTCCACCTTTTTCTCCCTTGAATCATGTTCGAAATCCCTCTTAGAATCCAAGAAAATGAAACCCTAACCCTTTTTTCTTTCTTCTTTCTTCCTCTCCACCGAAGTTCTCCCTCTTCTCTCTTCTTTCTTTTCTTTTCCTTCTTTTCTTCCCCATTTTGGTGCCTTTCTTTTTCTTAAAAGACAACCCACTCTTCTTCTTTCCAAAGGTACCATTAATGAGTGAGAAAGGTCAAAAATTCCCTTCCTTACAAGCCTTTTAACTTAATAACTTAAGTAACCTTCCAATTTTCCCCTTCATGCCTTCTAACACTTTAATTTCTAGCACTTTAATTTAATAAAATCCAATAAACTTATGCCATATGATCTTACTCAAATTAACATGTTAATTACTCACACTAAAATGCTAATTAAGTCCTCAAAATCATAAAAATAAATCAAAGTCTCAAAATTCATTAAAACGTGATTTGTTTAGGACATTTTTCACATCATAAAATTGAAGGAATTTGCTAACACTTCCTTCTAAAGAAATGTTCCTCATTGTCTCAATTTCATAATGACACCAAAAACGCTTAATTCGGTTTAGAAATGAAGAAGTTATGGCCAAAACACTTTCAGACCAATACTAAACCAAGACTGAACACTACACCTAACTTCCCTCCTGAAATTGAACATCTTAGGGGTTAAATTGACATTTGATTCCTTCAAATAACTTGTAGCTCTATGTCTCTCGTTTAATTGGAAACAAGAATCAACTCAATCGGATCCTTATAGATCAAGATATCGCCAAAACACTGAAGCATGTTCAGAAAAAGCATCCAACTTATACTCTTATAATTGATCCTCTCACTTTGATTCAATCAATCTTTTTTGACTTAATCTCAAAAATCATAAATTTGGTATGGAGAGATAGAGGGATGTCTTAGGAATCCAACGCTTCAAAAATTGGATCAATCGGATGTCGTACGGAAAAGTTATAAGCAAAATAGTTAAAGAGGGTCTGCTGAGCCAGCGAGTCGAGTCGCATACGCGACGGCTCGCTAGCTGGCTTGCGGTCATGAGCCGCACGCCAGCTGATTGCGAACCGGATGCGGCTCTAAATAGCCGGTCGCGATCGCGACGACTCGCGATCTGGAGCGGCACGCGGCAAAGAGCCGGTCGCGATCGCGATGGCTCGCAATCGCGATGGCTTGCGATCGCGAGCCATCTGGCTCCGATTTTTTTCTTTTCTTTCACAAAAATACTGAATTTCAAAATTTCATAACTTTTCACTCAAAACTCTAAAAATTGCAAATTTGGTATCATTTGAAAGATAAAAACAAGTTCTACAATTTTTATGAAGGACTCAAAAACCAAATTCGTCTCTAAAGGGGTCAAAAACCCACTCAAACTTTCTGTCCAAAATCATGTCACCTTAAATAGTCACATAACTTCTAAAATTTCTATCTTTCAACTCCAAGGTCCAAACATGTCATATTTTATATCAATTCAAAGATCAGAAAGCAACCCACAACTTTCATGAAGGGCAGAAAAATCAATTTGGCATCTAAGGGAGTCGAAAACCACTTCAAAGTTTCTGTCCACAAATGATCATGCCAAAACAGTAACAGAAACTTCTAAAAATCGTAACTCCACATTCCATGGTCCAAAATTTCCATACTTTACATCAATGGAAAGATCAAAATATAATATAAAACTTTCATGAAGAACTTAAAGGCAATTTCAACCTCTAGCTAAGTCAATTTTTCAATCAAAGTTTTTGCCCTGTTAAAAAATCACCTAAACAATATCCAAACTTTCAAATTTCACATCTTTCAATTCCCACAATCAAAAATTACATACCATACATCATTTTAAAGCTATGCAATTTCCCTATAACTTTCATGTAGACCACTTACTCTAATTCAGACCACATCAGTACAGAAATTGGCCTCAAAGCAGTACACACAAACTTACCCTAATGATCATTTCCAAAATAGAGCAAAATTACTACTTAAATTTGAATGATCCTAACTTTTAATCCCGACATTTAAAAATATCATACTTTATGGCGATGGAAAGCTCTCAACAGAAACTTCAAGTTTCGTGAAGATCATTTTATTAAATTCTGCCTAAATCAAGCCAGAAAAATTCACAAAGAGTTCAACTAAAAAAGTCAACTCTACTACTATTCATCCCAAAAAGTCAAACTTTCTTAATTCTCTAAATTCTCACACTTTTACTATTTATTTCTTACTTTTCAATACCATTGAAAAATAATTTATTCACTATCAATTTCATTTAATAAATCAAATCTCCAAGAAAAAGTTCGGGGTCCAACACAACCTATTTTGGAAGTGGTTCTGCTACCTATTTTCCCTATAACTCAGGTTAGGATGATCCCTCTAACCTGTGTTATACGTCTGGGAATATGGGTTGCACTAGTTGGGAAAATTCTCTCCCTTAGCATTACATATTCTATACTTCCCTTTTGTAATGTTAGGCACCCATCAATCAAATGACTTATATTTGCACATATTCTTCACGCCTCTACTTGTTCTTGTCTAACTGCAAGTTTTCTAACAAAAGACTTTAGCTCATTTAAACGATGTTCAATAGATGAAGT
The DNA here is from genome assembly GCA_026770325.2 of Erythroxylum fimbriatum. Lineage (NCBI taxonomy): Eukaryota > Viridiplantae > Streptophyta > Magnoliopsida > Malpighiales > Erythroxylaceae > Erythroxylum > Erythroxylum fimbriatum. The sequence goes on along the minus strand of JANZLH020000038.1, from coordinate 1,149,669 downwards.
ACTTACCCGCTTATGCAAATAAGATCTTAGGTGTTTGCGGCCATACGCTCACAGCCACCGCTTGCAACATCTACCAAACTCCTTTCCATAGGTAATAATCCCTCATAGACATACTAGATAAGGAGTTGTTTTGATATGTTGTGTTGGGAGACAGTTGACCTAAAGCTTCTTAAAGCACTCCCCATACTCATAAAATGATTCTCTATTATGTTGCTTTATGCCACATATTTCTTTCCGTATACTCGTTGTCTTCGATGCTGGAAAATATTTTTCCAAAAACAACCTCTTCATCTCAATCCAAGTGTTCACACTCCTAGCAAACAAATCAAATAGCCATTCTTTGGTTGTATCTTTCAGTGAGAATGGGAAAGCCATCAATATGATCTGCTCATCAACCACCCCTAGAGGTTTTATGCTCAGACAGGCCGCATCAAGTTCATTGAGATGCTTGTGTGCATCCTAACTTACAATTCCATGAAAGTTAGGCAACAAATGAATTAGTCCAAAATTAAGTTCAAAATTTACATGGTCAGCACAATTAGGAAAAGTAATGCATAAAGGACTTCGAGTCAAGTCTAATGCAACCAGCTTCTTTAATGTTCTCATATTAGCCATTGTTTCTTCACATTCAAGTGCTTGTTGTATTGTTGGAGTTGTTCTAGCTTCCCTTCATAATATCCTCAATGTCCTTTCAAAAATTGAGTTAAATTGTAAAGGTTCTCTATGAGGACATCTTGTTACTTCCATGCACCAACACTGACAAATATGAAAAGATTAAGAGGTAATTGCAAAAACTAATTGGAAACAAATATGCACAAAATAATAATTAAAATCAATAACAAAAACTAAAACACCTCACTACCTGACAATGGTGTCAAAATTCTTGATATGTGTCGAATGGACCAAAAAATAAAACCTAACTCTGTACACTAAGATTTATAGTAGCAGTGAATAAGGATCATATCCATAAGGAGTGATCGTCTACCTTTTGCAATGAAAGAATTTAGTGTTTAGGTTAGGGGGTTTGGTTTGGTTTCGAAGAAGAAAATTAAGTCAAATTAAACTAATGAAATAAAATTAAAGCAAATAGTCAAAAAGTGATAAAATTAAGGAATGGATTTGAAATCCTGTTCTCAGTTCAATCTCAGCCTACACACGAATAAACATAAGCATACTTCATTGTCTTGTTATTCTCATACCTCTCTTAGAAACTATTAATCGTAGATTAATAATAAGCTCTATTAACCTTAGTTTTCCCTTAAATGTGTTTAGTTAAAAACAAGCTCTTTAACTAAACCTAGCCATCGAACAACTTAGAACAAGTTCTCTAGATTTAATAGTACAACTGCATTATAGATTAGGAAAACAGATTAATTAAGTCAACAATCACATAAGCTTAGGTTATTTAACCGATGTTATGTTATCCCTTATGATTCAACACCATTTATTGCCACAAATGAATCCAAAATAAAACTATTACGTATTATATTCGAGATTCTATCACATACATAAACAATCTAACAAGAACGATAATAACGATCATTTATATATGAATACATAAATCAATAACCATAGGATAATATGAAAAATCCCTAGAGAGAGAAATAACAAATATGCACAATGAATATATGCTCAAAAGTGTTCCTCAGCTTCAGTTTGACCTCGAAACTGGAAGTAGGAAGCCTAGTTCTCCATGGGTCTCTAAAGAGTGCATGCTCTGCCCCTCCTCTTTGTCCAAAAGTAATTCATGCCCCTCTTAGCCACCGAAATTTCACTTTATATGAAAAATTAGGGTTCTAGGAAGATGCACGGTTGAGTGCACGACTGTGCATCCAATTGTGCAAACCAATTAGAATGCTCAATTCTTGAATGTGCACGGTTGTGCAATTGGATGCCTGGCTGTGCATCCTACATTGCTTGATATATTCTTCTTTTTATGGAATTTTCTTATCCCTCTTCACTTTTATCCTTCTCCTCTTGTTCCACAATGAAAATTGAGTGTGAACATCAAGAGGATGGCTCAAAGAATGTGCTTTTAACTCAGTTTAGCTCTTATGCTTCCAAATTGTACCTAAAACCAAATATGAACTAAAATGAATATCTTAAGCATTTCAAAGAATTAATCACTAAGTGTCATGGAGTAAATGTATAAACAATCAAGCACACATCATTAAGTTAATTGGCCGACTTGTACCTCTAAATTAAAAATGGGTGCATTAGTTGTCTACATAACTTTCACCAATTTATCATTAAAGTTATATATGCTTGCTTTTTGTGTCTATGTTACTTGTTTTAAATAAGCATAAATAAAAGACATAAATTGCTTCAATATCTCCTCCATTCTTTTGTATTATGGTGGTTGTTGTTAAAATTGAGGTCTCCTTTAGAACCTAGGTAGTCCCATTGGTTTACTTGCTCCATTATCTACTTGCTCCTTCCACAAAAAGTTTAGATGATTCCTCCATCCCATATTAGATATGTTGGAGAAAGAGTCCTTTCTTATGCCTAAATTCTGCCATAAGTAACCATTTATTTTTCCTTCTCATTAAGATTTGATGCTGGTTTAACATTTATGTATGTATTGGATAGGTGCCCATACATGCCACATTGGTAGCACATCTTCCTATTGTCCATATCATAGTTTAAGATAATCTTCATCTAATTTAATAGATATGCAATTTATGTTTCTAAATTGGAAAATGCTTACGTCTTATAAAAGGATGACTTTGATTTCTCTCATACCCCTATACTCGATAAGTTTTTGGCGAAGGTCTCTATAATCTCCTTCACCTCCTCAACAATCTTTAAATAGATAGTTCTTTATGCCATATTGTCTACCAAAGTTTGATATGTCAATGTTAAGCCTTAGTAAAAAAAAATTGAATCACTAGTAAGGAGTACTAATGATAAGGGCACTGACTAAGTAGAGCCCTACGTTGCTCCCAAGTTTTATGAAACGTTTTCCATTCCTTTGTGTGAAGCTTTGTATTTACATCCTAAGCTCGGTGGTGTTATATGGTAGAAAAAACCTCAATATAAATGCATCATGCATGTGGTCCTACTCCTTAAAAATGATTTTTATTGAGATCAACCATATCTTTGCTCAATCTCTCATACAACATGGGAAACACGTCATTCTTAGCTCATCTTTTATGAGGCTATTAAGTGTAATTATTTGGATCATCAAATAAAAGTCCTTGATGATGTAATTATGTCTACATCAAGTGATCTAATAAACATTAGGAGCAAGTGTAGTGTACTTGCTTTAGCTTGTAGTTCTTCGCACTTTGACTTAGTTTAATATATGAGGGACTGACATTAACTATTGGTAATTATATGTCCCTTATGTGGACCTTTTGTGGCTACTGGCCATGTCTACTATTAACTTATCTTATTGTGCAACCATCTCTTCTCTTCTTAACATTACATTTTTTCTACAATTTTGTTCCATTTTAAGATCAAATTGAGCTAAGAAATCAAGTTATCACTCTTAGGTCTCCTATCTTGCATAAATTAATTGAAAAAAATGAAAAAATCAAAATATAAATATAAATATAAATAAATATAAACAAAATAAGATTAACAAAAATAATAGACCTAGTTCCCTGGTGATGATGCTCAAAATTTGATCTACCTTTTAGTCTATAAGTGTATAGAGTTAATCATAGATTGCCAAATAAAACTAGAGATATTCCAAAATATTGACCCCGTAAAGAACTAGTACCAAATATATTAATCTTAGTTAGACAAACAAACTAAATAAAGCCTAATTAATTTACTTAATATAATTAAACTAATAACTAATGATAATAAAACAACTAAACTAATAAAATATATGAATAAGTCAAAATTTAGGGAATTAAGGTATACTTATGTGGATATCCAATTATCATATACAACTAAATATTTAAGTTGACCTAATAAAACTCATTAAGCATAGTTAGTCAAACTCATTAACCTATTCAAACTTATTCAGCATAGTGAATCTTCATAGTTATTACTAAAGTCTAGGATATCATTGTTTTGTAGTGCGAAAGTCTTTATACTCCTAGTGCATAAATCATACTTCATCTTTCATTCCATCATACAATCCGTATGATTTAATCTATAATGGTCAACCATAAATCTAACAATAAAGATTAGAGAGAATAAATTAAACCAGTAAAATAATCAAAACATGTATAATAAGTGAATGAATCCCTATAAGCTATATTCCTAACCCTAACTAAGGCCTTTTATTTACTAAACAAAATATAAATTAATTAATCTCATTATAGAAGAAATAGTTGACATAAATTTTCACTAGTTTCTTAAATTCTTGCTCAAAATCTTCCTCTAATGAATGGAGAACAAAAACTATGAAAAAGAAGCTTAAATTATCCAAGAGAAAATCTAAGAGAAATTTCATAAGGTTAGCTATATATCTAAGAGAAATCTAACAAAAAAAATATATGTTTTCTTGAATTCCCCTAAAATAATTATAATATAACTATTTATAGATAAGGTTAAACACTTTCCTGTCTTCATTTATCATTTTTTGCACCCCTTAACTTGCTCTATTTCATTCAGATCTCACATTCTCCATTAGGGTGTCCTTTTGTCCAATGGATAGAGGAGGTCCAATAGGAAAAAGAGGACTCCAAACAAGGTATCACATCAATGATAATTCTCTCATGGAATGTTAGGCGTGCTAATACCCCCACTTAGAAGTTTCTTATTAATAATTTGGTTATCTAGAATAAAGTTCAAGTGGCTTGTTTTTTGGAGACAAGAATTTGATAGGGAAGTGACAACTTGCTTAAATATTTCCCAACTGGTTGGAAAGAGACCAGTAATCACAATATGCATCCAAATGGAATAATAGTTATACTCTATGATTCATCAATGGTTTCTGCATACACAACTTTCATGTCTGAGCAATTAATTAATCTGGAAATTTCATATAAGCATTCAAATCAGTCTGTCTGCATCTCCTTTGTGTATGCATTTAATACAACTTACCAGAGAAGTTTTTTATGGAACCAGGTAAAGAACCTAGCCTCCTCTATTATGATTACTTGGATTATCATAAGGGATTTTAATTTTATCTTAAAGTTGGAAGAGGTAGAAAGCCTTAGATCTACGACACTTCCTTATCCTGAGTTAGGGAAATGCATTGAAGAAGCTCATTTGGTTGATATTCCAGTTGGTGGTTGATATGTGTTTTAAATTTTGTTTCATTTGATATGCTACACTTAGTGTTTAATGATTTAGAATTGCTCAAGTTACTCACTTTGGCTCAAATGCGATTTTAGGTACAATTCGGAAGCAAAGAAGTTAAAGTGAGTCGAAAGCTCGATATTTGGGCTATTTTGCGAAGATTAATATTCACTTGTCTTCATGAAGTAAGAATGAGAAATATTGGAGCAAGTAAAGACAAGAAAATCAAGAAGATGGTGTACGTGAATTTAATGGCATCATAATTCACACATAAACCAAAAATCCACATATAAAACAAAGGATGATAGAAGGTGGACAAACAAAATACGCATGTAGTAGGTGGAAGCACAAAACTACGTGCAGTGCATGACAAAACAAAGTCCATGCCAAATGAAATGTAGACACACAGCAGTATCTAAGGAGCATCAAAACGCAAAATAAGGAGGAGCAACACAGACATATCTGCATTTAAAGCAGATAGTGCCTGCATTTAACGCAGACATATCTACGTAAATACATATGTGTTTAAAGTAGGCGTATCTTCTTTTAACGCAGAATGAAGACAATGTTTGCGTTTATGAAGTGTGACACGTACAGTAACGAGAGGAACATGAACAGTAGTCATGGACCATAAATTAAATCATAAAAATCAGATAGAAGGGAGAGCAGCGCAGTGTGAAATAGAAAAAAGGTTGAGGCGCTAGGTTTACTTCTTCGTTTTCTCCCCACCGAAGCATGGGGAAGATGGCTCACACTTGGAGCATGAAAATGGAGATGAAAGGCTAGCTTCCTAACACCGGTTCAATAAGAATATCGACGCCAAGTCACGGTTAAACTTTTTTTTTATCATTTTAAGGTTGCAATTTCTTTTTAGATTGTTGTGTGGTTGGCGTTGAATTAATTGAGTTTTGGGATGAATGATCTTAATATGTTATTTTGATTGTATTATTTCAAACTTATTGCTAAAACATTGAATGTACTCCGTAACCATTACTTTTGATGTTTGTGAGTAGAATCTAATGATCCAATATCATTAGGAACAATATAACGTAGGTTAGATAACTTTAACGTGTGAGGTTACTGCTTATATTGATCGTTTTCTAATCCGTAATGTAGCTGCCAAATTAAACCTAGAGACCGTATCCTAGGTTATTCAGTAGTTAGGTTTAATTAATGATCGTTTCTTGATTAAACAAAACCTAAGGGAAAATCGAGATTAGGAGAGTATTCTATTAGTCTCAAATCAATAATCTGAAGGGTTTTGTAAAGACATTAGGATGATGAAATATGCTTGATTGTGTTTAGGCTGAGATTGAACGTAAAATCGGACTTTACATATAGTCGACAATTTAATCATTTTCGATTGCTTGTTTTAATTTGTCTTTGATAGTTTACTTTTACTTTAATATCTAAATTGCTAAAAATCTGAAAACCACTTTTTATATTTTCCTTGCATCAGTTAACTCTGGTTATAGAAATTAACTGAACATTCCCTGTGGATTCGATCCCAACTCACCCTAACTACAAATTTTAGTGTGAAGAGTCAGGTAAATTTTGCAGCGTACTCGACATGTGCTATCAAATTTGTAGGAAAATCCCGGGAGGTACATCACATGTACCAGCAGCGGAAAAACAAAAATTTTGTTACCGGGACCTTCCCGAAAGCCAGGATCCAGGTGTCGGTATGAAGACTCA
>JANZLH020000038.1:1095841-1119486 GCA_026770325.2 Erythroxylum fimbriatum | reverse complement strand
CTATTTGTTTGTCATCAAAATCAATTAATACGTAAAGTCAATTTTGACTTAACAGGAAGTATCTGATTGAACTTGGTTTGAAGTTGGGAGTTAATTTCGGGCCATCTAAAACAAAATCCCTCATAGTTTATTACACTGCTTTCAAGTGAAAAGAGATACTCAAGCACGTCAATATTCACCAAGTAAATAATCACTGCTTAAATTACTCTACCCATTTGCGAACAAGTTCAGAGGGGGCTAATAAGAAATTAAACACAAAAATCCAAAGTACTGGGCTTGCTGTGTTTCGATAGAAGAAGAAGATAAACGATTTCAGAGGCCATAAGAAGAAGATGAAGAACGGAGCAAGTTGGCAAAAGCCAATCATCTATTATAGTAAGATTTAATAAATATGGATGGAAAGAGTTGAGAGTGAGATTGAAGAAGTAAAGCGGGAAGCAGAATCAAAAGAAGGATGAGGCATTGGCTTGGCTTAGACGAGCGCCAAGTTGGGACGTTGTTTTTAATTAAAACGTCGACGTATTTATTGTGGCATAGAATAGATACAGAATTAGTGGCACAGAATATCTGATGCCCACATAAGAAGAGGTTGTGACTTCCACATGTGCTAGCTTTTGAAAAGAATCCATTAAAAGTGAGCTTCATTCAATAATGACAAACCATAATTGGAACTTAGTTGATTTGCCTAAGGTTTGTAAACCAATTAGATGCAAATGGATATTTAGAGAGAAAATGAGGCTTGATGGAACTATAGAAAAATTTAAAGCTAGATTGGTGGTTATTGGTTATAGCCAAAAGAAAGGCATCGACTATTTTAATACCTATTCTCCTATGAACAAAATTGTTACTATTAGAATTCTAGTTGCTTTTGTTGTCATTTATGACCTAGTAGTACATCGAATGAATGTAAAAATCACATTTCTTAATGGTAACTTGGAGGAAGTGATATATATGGCGAAACTTAAGAGTCATGTGGTTCTTGGTTAGGAGAATAAGGTGTGTAAATTTACCAAAAAAAAAAGTGTGTAAGCATAGAAAGTCCCTCTATGGTCTTAAACAAGCTCTTAAACAATAGTATGAGAAGTTTGACCGAACCTTAAGAAGTAATAGCTATATTATGAATGCATCTGACACCTATGTTTATTAAAAAAATGATTAGATCAAATTTTGTGATTATATGCCTTTTGTTGATGATATACTCATTTTTTTGTAGTAATGTGGATGTGGTCAATGAGACTCAAATGTTTTTATCTTCTCAATTTGATATGAAAGATTTAGGAGAAGATGATGTGATTATTAGTATTAAAAAGAGAAAAACCAAAAATGGCTTCTTTATATGTCAATCCCATTATATTGAAAAAATGTTTTAAAAGTTTGGTTGCTTTAATATTGTCACTGTGAGAACTCTCTATGATTCTAATACATCTCTCAAGAAGAATAAGGGTTTTAGTATTTCACCAGCCAAATATGCTAACTTTTAGGAACCTTTATGTTTTTCATAAATTATACTAGGCCTGACATAACTTATGTTGTTAGTAGATCGAGTCGCTATACTCATAACATGAGTAGTAAGCATTGGAATGCACTTTATTGCTTGTTAAAATATCTTAAAGGAACTATAAATTAGTGTTTGCATTTTAGTAAATTTCATACCATATTAAAAGAATTTTGTGACACAAATTGGTTGTCTGAGAACGATGAAGTTAGCTTTAGCTCTACTAGTGGTTATGTCTTTCCCTTGGATAGATGTGGATAGTTCAGGAACTTGTTGACAAATATGTCGTTGTGGGGGAAATCAAGTGTACTAATTTTCCTACATTGTAATTTGCAAGTAGCCATTAGGACAGTAAAATATGCATTAAACATAGTGTAGCCAAACAAATCATAAAAAATAAAGTAATTTTCTTGGAATATATGAGATCCAAAAGGAACTTGACATACCTAAAGGATTGAGAAGGAAAATAGTTCTTGAATCATTAAGGAGATGCGACTTACGACCATAGATTGAAGGAATAATGTGGATAACATATTATGGTCAAAGCCTTATGACTCCTTAATATGCACAAAATTTCCATCTTAATGGCTTGTGGTTGTAATTGACATAAGGTTGAGCCTCAAGCTTTTAATGAACTCATAGCATTATTATTTGGTGACCTAGAGAAACGGACTTAATGGATTCACCGCACTGATTTTTATAAGATCCATAGCCTATTCTCGTGGTCCTAAAGTGATGGACTTGATAGATGCGATTTTGCAGAAGTTGAGTCTTATTAACGCTTAATGGTTTAATAACTGTTAATAGGCAATTTGTAGGGTGATAGACCTGGAGTTATTACCTATAATGGTGGGCCTGCCTTCAATGAAAGACTTGGACACTCTTTCTGAAGCAGTAATGAAAACCCAAGATGCTCACGTGGCCATAAAAGCATTTATTGTGATTTATTTCTTTTTTTTTGTGTGGAATTCACATAAATTAAGGGAATAATATATATTGTGTGAGTCTCATTTTAAGTGTATAAAGTTTGAGAGATTCACGTTATTAACCAACTTGTCTAGTTGTCTCATATCACTATGCATCAAAGATATTAATTTTTAAGTATATAACTTTTCCTTAGCTTAGATAATTCAAAGTTAGCGAGTTATTTAGTGAGAGATTGTTGGATAAATGGTCATTTAGCCCCCTCTTTTACTTGTTTAGCCAAAACATTTTTCATCCTATATTATTGTATTCTTGTCTCCTATCGACACATATAAATCATTTTTCAGTCTTTATATTAAGAGGAGTGTCTATCAAGGCATTAAATCCTCTCTACCTAATATTATATTCCAATCCTGTTCGTTCTGCACCAAAAACAACGTCATTTTACGTTAAACAGATATAAACACAATGTCGCTTTTGATGCGAAAATTGGTTAAAATAGAATTTTGGGTACCGACGATTTGAATCCGTCCGTGAAAGCTTAAGTAACTTACCCCCAACACTTAGGAAAAAAGTTTGATTCCGCGCACGTGTTCCACCCTCCTGCCCAATCCGGCTCGAGATGAGTGTAGGTGCAGGTCATTGAACCCAATCCGGCTCTAGATGAGTGTAGGTGCAGGTCATTGAACTTCTTCCAATCCTTTCTTAGCCAAATTTATTTATTTTTCCACTAAGACTAATTTTTTATTGGTTCTTTGCACATTTCTATTTGTGTTAATCTTGGAGAGCTGACGGCCCCATCAATTACGTTTCGCTTTCAAATCAGTGCCTATGCCATAACTCAACGTTCCGATAAGTTTTATTATTGCCTCTTTTCTCTACTGGACCTTTATTATCCTTGCAAATTGTATTTGCTGGCCTTTCAGGATCTTCAATGTAGGCTCAGATACAGCAAAGGAGATTATCAGAAGCTACCATCACTGCATGCCAAAACTTGCATTTTTGCTTGTTCTTCCCGCCCGAGCACGCAGGAAAGTACAGGTGGCCATTTCTACTCGTCGTGTACAAGGAACAGACGTTTTTCACGTACTAGAAAGCACTTACTCTTTAAATTTATAATGAAGTGGCACTGTGGCAGTCTTTAAGTTTACAAAATTATCATAATCCTTTTCTGTTATTATACACAGATCAACCTACGCAAGTTTCTCGAGCGGTTGAAAATGCCGCTAGTTAAAAGATAGAATCTTTTCATACCACAACCCGGCATTAAACCCAGAGGTAAATACAGCCTATGTAGGAACTTTTTCCATTCTCCAACAGATTTATCTTTGTAAATGTGGTTGATGCAACATTAAGCACTATCTGCAGAATTGCAAATGACAGGAAAACATGTTCATTTCTTGAGAATGTGAACACACGGATAGGTGTTAAACTGTGAAGTGTCCGGATTTACACTTCAATATTCAGAAGGAAAGCAACATTTGATACAGATATACCTCACCAAATCAATTGCAGGAATTGACTGGGGGTGTTCTTCCTTTTTTTTTTACCATTGCAGGTCCATTCATGATCCCAAGATACGTTCACTGGGATAGAATCTTTTCATTACGCAACCTGGTATTAAGAAAAGTGGCAAATACAGCCTAAGTAGGAACTTAATCCATTCTCCAACAGATTTATCTTTATAAATGTTGATGCAACATTAAGCACTAGCTTCAGAATTGCATATGAAAGGAAAAACATATTCATTTCTTGAGAATGTGAACACACGTATAAGTGTTAAACTGTGAAGTGTCCAGATTTACATTTCAATATTCAGAAGAAAAGAAACATTTGATACAGATATACCTCACCAAATCAATTGCAGGATTTGACTGGGGGTGTTTCTCCTTTTCTTTTACCATTCCAGGTCCATTCATGATCAAAAGATACGTTCACTGGCAAATAGGATGATATTTCATCGCAGGTCAAAGATTTCAAATCTAAGATTAGAATTTGTGTACACATTGGAACAGTGCTCATAGATAGGGCTGCCATCTGCTGTTTCTTCGTGAGGATGAAATCCAGACTCTTGACAGCCCTTCAGAATGTCCATTCCACCTGGGTCAGATAGCCGGAATATTCCATATTTCCTGTTTCAAGAGGAAGCATACAAAAGTTGATCTATGCAGTTGTATGCAGCTGTATGCTGTTTCACAATACATTTTTTTGCATCTTTTATCATCAGCATTCTTTCAATGTTCATGGTAGTAGAATTTCTTTCGCATACTCTCTAGCTGCCAAACTATTGATAAATTTAGGCAAGAAAAGCATCTAAATACAGAATACAAGTAAAATCAAGGGAACATAGCCAGAATCACCAGAAAATGCTAATACCGCCAAGAAGTACGATGAGAAAGAATGGTGAGTCACGTCATAAAGAATATGGATTAGCTGTTGGTATGCTTAAACAAGTGACTGTAACCATGAACTTCCACAAATAAAGATCAATTTAGCCTATTTTTTAAATCATATGTACATCAAAATCAGGTCCAACTAGGATGTGTTGGAAGGTTCCTATGGCTTCAAATCTAACTAAATGATGTAGTTTGAGGCTTGAATTATGAAAAACTACTAATTTCCCGTTTGAAATTTACAGTGAAGAGTCTGAGTTCTGATCACCTTGAGGTATCCGTTGGAGCCATGACAATGGCAAAGGCCTCTGGTAACATTACCTAAACACAGAAAGAATCAGTAAAAGAGAAAAGGGTCAAATTCCAATCACAACGTCACTGATAAACATACCACACAGAACAATTTTAAGTCAAACACAATCATAAATAAGAAGCTCCGCCTAGTATCATTTAGTGCCCACCAATCAATTCTACTCTCTTATTGTCTGGATTCAAACATGTCCGTCTCAAAATGAAGGTTCAATCATCATTCCTTGTCCAGCAAAAAAATCATTAAATAATAAGAATAAGGATCATAGCCTCGCAAACCATGAACTTACTGAGCGCGAAACTTTGGATCATACGATAGCAACAATCAAGTAATTGAGAAATACTTGTTCATAATTCATAAATGAGTGAATGACGAACAAGGAATTCCTCAACTAGGCTCGCAAAATCCCCAGGAAGGTTGTTTACCTGATACGAGTAATGGGTGTGCAGATCTATTGATGACATAAAACACCTTTGAGAAGGATGCGTCTGAAATAGACACTAGAAATCAGCTACTCTTTAGTCTTTAACTTCAAAACAGCATTTTAATCCTTGCATCCCTAAGTAACTAAATATAAAAAGTAGAAAGGATAGAAAGAAGCCGTTTTTTGAAAAGATAACTGACAAAAGTGAACACAATAAAAGGTAACTCACATGAATCCACCCAACAGGGAAAAGAGAACGTTCGTTCTGTATGGCAAAAAATTCTTCCTCTTTCATAGCATTACACTGTAATCCATGAAATATTAACACAGTAGAGTGTAAAAAGATCAAGTCTTGTGACATCTTAACAAAAATCTACAACTAATATGTAAGAGCAAAAACGTCCTGGTGACTCACAGAGTTGGCTGTTGATTCTTGCTTGGGAATAATAAGAGTGGTCGCATAATATGTCCCTCTTTCCTGATTAAAAAGACAAAGACATATAAAGGGCAGGAGTATCCAACGTTGTCTGGAAAGCACGAACAAGAACAAGAGTTTATCTTACAAGAAAAGCGCCAAGAACCCCACATGTTTCAAGATCTTTCTCGGTGTTTTCTCTAACAAGTTCAAGAAAATCCTCCATCAACCGAGCTGACTACAATAAAACAACCAGAATCATCCATTTTCAGCAAAAACCAATTTGACCCAACAGCACAAACACTTTAAAGATACCAACTTTCTTACAATATGCACATCTTGCAGAACCGTAGAGGTGATTTGCGAATCGCGGGAAGTTTCCTCAGGATTCGCTAAGGGCACGAGAGAGACATGGGCGTGCTTAAGAGCCTTCTCGACGCAGGAGAGTATTGACGACGGTGACGATTGTGTGATAGCGCGAACATCAATATGATGGCATTTGATTCCCATCAGAATCGGGATTATTGAGGAAATACAAAGGATGCCCAACAACAATAAAAGCCGAAAGATTAGAACTTGACGAGAATTATGATATATGATTATTCATGGAAAAGAAAATTTAGGTTTAGAAAGAGAAATTGAAAGCAGACACCAAGGAATGGATGAAGGCAGTTGGGGACAGGTAATTGAAGTGTCATTAGGAAAATTGAATTTTCTATTGAAAGTGTCATGAGGATCATAGTTACACATATATCCAACAAAACCCAATTCGGGCAAACTACAAACTGAATTTTAACACATAAAAGCAGAGAAACTTAACGATAAGAGTTGCAAAAGTTTCCAACTTTAAAAATAAGATAAATACCCGTTTCACACGAAAACCAATTTATCAACAATTGAAGCGAAAATAAGCTGATCAACCTACAAACGATCAAAGATTTAATTTCTGAACAACAGTTCTTTGGCGCGCTTAGCCCAGCGGCGAATAGAGCGGAAGAGGAATATAGAGATGGCAGCAGTGAGGAGGACGCTGGTGGTGACCTGAAGAGGCAAAGGGTCATCGGTAGTGGAGAAAATGGTGGGCGAGGAAGAGAGAGGTAGGTCTATAGGACTAGTTTCTCATGGAGAGTCGTCGGCAACAGTGAGCCATGGAAGGGAAGAGTGATGAGGGAGAGCTTAAAGAGAGAAATGAGTGATGGGTCTTTGGTGGAAGAGAAGAAAGTGGGAATGGAAAAGAGTGGAGAGGGCTATTTGTTAGGGACCGAAAGGCGGAGAAGAAGATGAAAGCAGAAGAAGAAATCTGAAAGAAGAAACGTGAAAAAGGAGGGAAATGAATATTTTTAAATATCAATTGAACAAACCACGACATTTCATTGAACAAAACGTCGTGCTTTTTATTTTGTGACGTTTTATTAAAAAAAACGTTGCAAAAAGTGTAAAAAATTTGTGACATTTTATAAAAACGTTGCAAAAAATTGACTCTTCACAAAAAGGTTGAACAATTCGCGACGTTTGTTTTTTCAAAAAACGTCGTGAATTGTATATATTTGTTGTAGTAGCATATATGTCATAATGTTTCTTTAGCAGTCTCAGTCACTACCATTTATTCAATTTTAGTTGTAGACAATGTAACTGTAGATTATAACGTAAATTTTCAATAAAGCCTCCTATAAAATTGAAGACATATTCTATAGTAGACCTTATATTATCCAATCTTTCTTGTATAGTTTGAATATAAGTATCCACCAATCAAAGATCACCTTGTTGATTACTAAACACAATTATGTGGTTTGATAGGCCTCTTAACCACTTGAATATATACTTAACTACTTCTTATTGTTATCTTATAGGTTTCAACATGTACTTAGTAACGTCGCTAGTAGCTTGAGCTAAATATGGCCTCTTACAAAGCATTATATATATTAAAACATTCAATAGTATCAACATATAATACTTAAGATATATCATCAACTTTTGCTTCTATTTCTAGGCACTGATGTAAGGAAAGCCTAAAGTGATTACTAATAAAGTGATTATTGGTTTAGCCTTGCTCATTCTAAATCTCTCTGATACCTTTCTCAATGTACTTAGATTGAGATAACAACAATTTTTTAAAGCTTTTATCCTTTTGAATCTCCATTGTTAGTATTTTCTTATTATCACTCAAATCATTTATCTTAAATTATTTTCTCAATAAGGTCTTTAATATGGTATCATCATTTATACTCTTTGCAACAATCGACATATTATCCTTATATATAAGCAAAAAATTAATGACCCATTATAAAGGCTCTTACTTATACATAACAGTCATATTAACATATCATATAGCTAACTTAGATCATGTCAGAATCAAATCTTCTGTGCCATTTTTTTGGAGACTACTTCAATCTATAGAGTGGTTTGTTCAAATTACACATTAGATGCTCCTTTTCAAGTTGAATAAACCCTTTAGATTACTCCATGTAAATTTTATCCTCCAATTCACCATGAAGAAAAATTGTCCTTAGATCCATCTGTTTAGATTCATATCCCAACTCGCTACTAGTGTTATAAAAATTTAGGATGGAAGTGTGGCGAACCATTAGGGAAAATTTTCATCATAATCAATCTCCTTTCATTATGTTTATTCGTTAGCTACTAGTTACGCTTTGAACTTTTTCCTTTCTTCTTTTACTATTGTTAACTTCCTATTCTATATTTGAAGTGAATCACACGTTAATACAGTACTCAATAATGATAGATAGATGCACAAGAAGGAGGGGTTGAATTGTGGTAAACTTTTCGTTAAACCCCTTTCTGAAAAATTCTTTCGCTTAAAACAAAACTTGTTCGTTTCAAAAGAACTACTGTAAATCACGTTTGTAATAGATTTTTTGAAACTTGCATAAAACAGTAATATCAAAAATCACGATTAAGAGAGAGAGAGAGTTGAGAGATTTTGACACAATAATTTTTATACTGGTTCACCCCAAACTGTGGGCTACGTCCAATCCTCATATGACTTTCTGAGATTTCACTATCTCTCAAGACTTTACAAGTATTCTTTTTCTCTGAGCCTCTTCAGGTCTCTATACAATTAGTATTCTTTCACTCTTAGCCTCTTTAGGCTATCTGTATCACTTTCAAACTGAAAAGTGTTTCGAGCTTGTTACAGAAATGATAGCTCTAATTGTTCACTCAAAATTTCTCAAATATTACTAAGCTTCCATCTTCTTTTGCTTCCGTCTGTTTTTCAAATAGCTTTCGTCTGCTTTTGCTTCCGTCTTCTTTTTCTTTGCGTCTGCTTTTCAAATAGCTTTCGTCTGCTTTTTACTTTGCGTCTGCTTTTCATTTGTCTGCTTTTTGTTTATCATCAAAATTATTAATCGTAAAGTCATTTTGACTTAACAGACTATTGCAAAGGCAAGTTGACCAAATAAAGAAAAAGGGGTCAACTAGAGCATCTGACTTATTAAATCTCATACATACAGATATTAGTGGACCTTGTATAATTACTTTATACAATTCTAGAAATTTTTTGAATTTTTTTATGATTATTACTATTATGGTTATGCGTTCTTGTTTAAGGAAAACTTTGAAGTTCTTGATAAATTCAAGATCTTCAAGGATAACATTGAGAACCAACTAGCAAATCTGTCAAGATTGTCAGATCAAATCATGAAGGAGAGTAATATGGTAAACATGGGGTTTCAGGATTAGAAACTGTTTGCTAGATATGTGGAATAGTGGCTCAATTCACTATGTCAGGTAGTCTTGAACAAAATGGTGTGGTTGAAAGGCAAAATCGCACCCTAAAGGATATGATAAGGTCAATACAGAGTAAGACTAACCTAATTGATTATCTTTAGGGTGAAGCTATCAAGATGACATTGTAAATTCTTAACAGAGTCCTGAACAAGTCAGTGTCGAAGACATCTTTTGAGATCTAGAAAGGGTAGAAGCCTAGCCTTGCACACATTCGTGTATGGGACTACCCTGTTGAGGTACACTTATACAATCCTTATAAAAGTAAATTGCATGCTTGTTTTACTCGTTACTATTTAGTTGTATATTTTGACCACCCTAAAGGCTACAAATTATACTATAGAGAAGGAGGTTCTAGAATTGTGGAATCGTAAACAACTAAATTTCTTGAATATGATGTGTGTGATGAGGATGGTCTATCTCACCCTTTAGATGGCAGCAAGATGGATAATATATGTATTTCATATTCGTCATTTATACAATCAAGTCTAGTGGATCTACATCTTAGTGCCATACCAGTACAAGTACAAGAACCTATACCTGTACAGACAAAGGTTCCTAAGGTACAAGATCCAACAATTGCGAAGATCCCTTAGAGTGAGACGACCTGCTATTCTATCTAATTACATAGTCTATTTGGGAGAAAAAGAGTATGACATAGGACATGTCGCAAATTCATTTACTTTTTTAGAAGTTGTTTCTAAACCCTATGCAGATTTGTGGTAAGATGCAATGAATGACGAGATGCAATCCATGAAGCACAACAAGGTAGGGGAGCTAGTTAATTTTCCTCAACATTGCAAACCCATCAATTGTAGATGGCTATTTAAGACTAAGAAGGGCACTCAGGGTAAAGTTGAGCAGTTTAAGGCTTGGTTAGTTGCCATAGGGTTCTTTCAAAGAGAGAGGGTTGACTTTAATATTACCTTTTCTCTCGTATCCTCTAAAGATGCATTCAGAGTGATCATGGCAATAGTAGCTCATTAGAATATAGAGCTACATCAGATGGATGTCAAAACTGTTTTCCTAAATGGTGACCTTTGTGAAGAAGTCTATATAAAACAACTTGAAGGATTTTAGGATCAAGAAAAGACTGATAAGGATTGTAAATTGAGAAAATCTACATACGGTTTGAAACAAGCTTCTAGAAAATGGAACCCTATGTTTAATGAGGTTATAACCTCTTTAAGCTTCATAGAAAATTAAGTTAAAAGATACTTGTACTACAAGGTAAAGGGGAGCAAAGTTATCTTTCTATTGCTATATGTAGATGATATATTGCTTGCATCAAATGACTTAACCATGTTGCATAAGGTAAAGTACCTTTTGGCCAAACATTTTGACATGAAATACCTTGGTGAATCATCTTTTGTCCTAGGTATTCAGATCCACTAAGACAGATTTCGACACTCTTTAGGTCTCTTACAGAGTGTATACATTGAGCGAGTATTGCACAGGTTTAATATGGCTAATTGTAAACCTATTGTAGCACCTATCTCTTATGGTGAGATAATATCTTTGGTACAGTGTCCAAAGAATGAGGTAAAGAGGGAGGCCAAAAACAATGTCCCTTATTCTAGTGAGGTTGGCAGCCTATGTTTGCCCAAATGTGCAGTAGACCAGATATTACATTTATTGTTAGACTGTTGGGTAGATATCTGGCTAACCCAATAATAAACCACTAGAATGCAGTTAAACAGGTGTTGAGATATCTTCAAGGAACAAAGGATTATATGTTGACATACAAGGATGGTCAACAATCTAGCCCGCATATATTGGGTATACAGATTTAGATTTTCTTATGTGGACAACAACAAAATCCATTTCCGATTACATTTTCATGTTAGCAGATGGTGCAATATCATGGAAAAGTGTCAAGCATACACTATTGACTTCCTCGACTATGCATGCAAAATTTGTTGCATGTTATGGGTCTGTTACGCAGGTATTATGTCTCAGAAACTTGATTTCTGAGTTATCTATGGTTGATTTATTGGCTAGACCCATCCGGTTATGTTGTTATAATCTTTTTGTTGTATTGTTCAGTATCAACAATAAGTGTATCATAGGGTCTAAGCATTTGAAGGTCAAGTATTTGATCATAAAGAAGTTAACACATAAAGGAAACATTAAGGTTGAGCATTTGAAGACCAAGGAGATGCTAGCTAATTATTTAACTAAAGGACTTCGCCCATTTGTTTTTTAGAGACATGTACACAGAATGGGTATATTGAAGTCCTTACATACTATTAGTTAGGAATCATTAAATTTGCTCCTTATATGTATTCTTCATGTATTATAATAGTATGGTTGTTCATTAATAAGGACGATCATCTTTTCCTCAGTCATACGTGTTATTATTATATGTTGTCATAATACAAGTAAAATTCTTTAAATCTGTGTCGATTTGAAGCATAATAAAAGTCGTTGGACATACACATAAATTGACCTTGGGCTTATGTCATTAGGACACATATAGTTTAATAAGTATATATAAGTGTTTAATCTCGTAAAGGTTTTCTCTGATGAAGTTTAGCATTTAGTGAGAGAAAAAAAAGGTTCTCTAATGCTCTTGAGCATTCAACAAGAGAACATAAAGTTTTTTTTAATGCAGTTTAGTATTTAGTGCGAGAAAATAAAGCTTTTCTCCAATGTAGTTTAGCATTCAATGAGAGAAAACAAAATTTTCAGGTGCAGTTTTGCATATATACTTTAGCATAAAGTTCAAAGAGATTAAGACCTACAAACAAAAAAATGATACATTGAAGATCATACAGGTATCATCTTCGTTTTTCGCACTCCATTTTCTCATTCATATTAGTGAGGTATTAGATATACGTGATTGTACTGAATCTATGTCACACATGATACATATATTTGATATTTTCTGGTATTGAAAGCCTTAAAGGATGGAATAATAAACTTTCATTATCTTTGGATCAAATGGTTTTTCAAACTTGGTCGACTAATACAGTAATGTGGCTTAACCGTAATTTTAAACTGGTTTTATACTTGTGTCAGTTATCACAATTGATTATTGTCGAAAGGGGAATGTTAGATATTTTCCTATAAAGTGGATTAATTGCATATTTTTTGGTTTTTTACTAACTTATCGATTAAGTTACGTAAATTTGATCTAGATAAAGATAATAAAGTGACCCAATAAAGGATATGGGTTAATGGGTCGAAGTCTAACGAGAAAAATAGACCCCAAGTTAGTATGGACCGGACCTATGTTGAGCTTGTGATGAGAGGCCCGATATGGAAGCTATATATATAGGTTAAGGTCTCCTATAATTACTGAAGTAATTCATGAACGTAAAGATAATCTGACTCATTCAAAGATTCACGTGTTAACAAAACTACAGAAAGACGTTAACCACGTCTTAATAAGGGACTTTCATGAAGGTACCACAAATTTGTGCCCGTTTTAGCCTCAGAAAGCTCGTTAGAAAGTTATGGAATCGAAATTAAATATTTTCGCATTTCTTTATTATTTTCCTTTCACGTTTGATTCGGAATATGTAACTAAGACTCCTATTATGTATTACACACACAATTGGTTATATTCAATAGTTGTTCTCCTCATTGTCAATGGTATTTTCTTGAAATGAATTCCGGCTTTCAAATGAGGAAATTACTTGATTACATCCTTTTTTTTGGTGTAATTATAATTAATGGACTTTCTATTTTATTTAATTATTAGTTATGAGAATATTGTGCGTCCAATATTAAACAACTATATGGACTTCTACATCATGCCACTACAACAATTTAATAGAATTCGCGACGTTTTTTGAAAAAACGTCACGAATTGTGTAAAGCTTTCGTGACGTTTTTAAAAACGTCACGAAAAGATATATTTTTCGCGACGTTTTGTAAAAACGTCGTAGATATGTCAGATTTTTTGTGACCTTTTATAAATAAAACGTTGCAAAATGAAAACCGTGACGATTTTTTAAAGAAAACGTCGCAACAAGTCTGACTTTTCAGTTTTCCCCCCTTGCTTTTGTTAAAATCTCCGAGTACTGCCTTCCTTTCCCCCCTTGCTAATTTTGTTAAAACCTCCGACTCTCTCTTTTCCCCCTTGCTTCAGTTAAACCTTCGACTATCCCCCTCCCCTGCTTCTGTTAAATCTCCGACTATCTCCCTCCCCCCCCTCAACCCGACGTCGCCTTTTCCCTCTCTCTCGAGCCACTTTCTGCCGTTATTTTGTGTTCTCGTTGCCGACATTTGCGTGGCCGGTCTTCTCTAGTCGGAGTGCTTCTGTCTTTTGGTGGAGGTAATTCATTCTTCCCTACATCTCCATTTGTGGTTTCGACAAGTACTGGTTGCCGCTCACAGATTGGCAGCCGATTTGGGTCACAAACTCAATCATTCCCCACATCTCCATGATTTCTTCTGTGCGTCCTCCTCAACGAACCTGCAGAAAAGATTTAGCTCTTTGGGAGATTCCATATATTTTGAAGAAGAAGGTGGGGACTCGTTGTCAAAAGGTTGGTTTATCTTCTATTTGTCATTTTATTGAGAAATTTCTTGAAAGCCCGATGTTTCTTTCGGTTAATTCGAAGTGGGCAGTTCTCTTGTTTGTGTGTGTTAGAGTGTTTGCTTCTGGGGTTGGATTTTGGGCTTTTTTGGTTTTGGAGCCATTCGTCTTTTGATTGCTTTAGTGCTTATTTTTTGCTGGTCGCATGGATTCAATATAAAGCTCCTGTGAATTTGGTAATGTGTATAGGCGATTTCACGTTTGATTGATTTACTGTATTATACTAAAATGGTAGGATTTAATTTGTCCATAAGCTTTTTGTGGGTGGAACACCTGTGGGTTTTTCTAGAAATCGTTTTGTGATAAATTTTATACGAAATTCGTTCTGGTTCTCTTCAGTGAAATTTATGCGTTTGTGTTTCAAGTTTGGAGACATGATTTAGCTCTTAGGTTTAGGACTGAATTTGCAGGTGAGAAATGACTATAATTGTGAGGTCGAATTATTCAATTTCTGTTTTATTATGTGCTAAATTGTGTAGAATCTTTTTGATCATTCACTTTTATATTTCAGAATTGGGTGGGGCGATGGTGCATCTAATCTTGGGGTTTGTGGACTCTAGTCTTCTTTATGCTAGGAGTTATGTATGTTTTGTTTTTGCATTTTTTAACTTTACAAAGTGTAGCTAATATGTCTAAAAAGTCTATATATAGTTAGCTAAGTATTTTTAGTTTGCGTCTCTTTGTTGGAAACTGATCATCTCAGCATGATATATTGGGGAAATTGAATTGGAACTTTGAATGTTGTGGTAGTTTATTACTTATTGATGAAATGGCAAAACCAGGGTCATTTCTAGGCCTAGTAAAATGTATTTCTTTATCCTTAGCCACTAGGGTCATTATGCTTATTTCGTTTTTGCCTTCCTTTCTATTGCGTGATTCATTTTCTTCTCTTTTTCACTTCTCTTCAAAATCTTTCATTTCCTTCTGAGTTCTATTTGTTCTATATTCTTCTTATGCCTTATAGCCTGGTTTCCCTTGTTAACTTCAAAAACATGGGTTTGTTTGTTTTTTATTATTTATTGTGCTCGGTGATTAGTATTGATGTTCTTGATTCATAGATAGATTTAGTTTTGACTACAAAAGTGTTGCATCTCCTATTTCCAATGTTGTACTTGTCATAATCTTCTTATTCTTTTCCTTTTAAGCATAAAAAACCCTGCAAGTTTTCCATCTTGTTTCTTCTACCCTGTAAGATTCTACCTCAAGGCTAAATTCTTAAAAAGCTGGCTAAAGCTGTGCGTGGATAAAACACTAATAATATGATGTACCCTTCATGCATGGTCACTCAAAATGGAAAAGCATATATGAAAACTTTTACCCCAATAAAATATTATTATCCATATCGAAGCCCTTTAACTTGAATGTTTGTAGCAATCCCTTGATCTGGTTTCTCTTACAATGTTGTTGCCAAGTAGTTAGCTACCGATGTTTTGAGGGCATCTGTTCAGTGTATAAAGGTCATGATGTTGAATGAAGAATAGATGTAAACGAGACAGAATCAAGTAAAAAAGCCTCACTTTATCCTAAAGATATGAATAGCTATCCCTTGCTGCATTGTTGTTCCGTGTAAAAACAACTTCACGAAATATGCTTGCAGAATAACGCTAATAAACACTTTCTATATTGATAGGTTTTGGATTGTTCTTTCTTTCCTTTTTCCTTTCTTCTCGGTGGGGTTGGTAGAATCAGGTGCTTATTGATGATTGTTACATGGTAAGTTGCTTCTTTTGAGAATCACAACAGATATAAGTCTGAAAACAAAATAATAATAAAGGAGCGCATATGTTTATTTATTGGCCCAGCAAAAGTTGTTCGAGTACACGTTGATACAACTATTCCTGCAGGTTGCTTCGGATCCCAGAAGTTCAAATTCCAGAGGAACTATTCTTGCAAGTTGCTTCGGCGTTGAGGATTGAAGTCAACCGTGCCTTTGTTGTCTTAGGTGATATCACATCTAGAAAAGAGTTGAAGCAATTTCTCACTGTATGGTTCTTGTCTACCTCATTACACTGATGCTAATGAAAGTTCAGACTGAGTTTTGATTACGTATGGGATTGTGTTGCTTCTGAGATATGCATCACATTAGTATTGATTCATTCTATTGGCAATCCTGAACTATATGCCATCTCTAACTTGGGGACAATTTCAAAATTTGGATTTGTTATGTCTTTAAACTAGCTGTCTAACTAGTTTCTTTTGTATGCGAAATCATATCCCTTGTATCTCAGGTCATCGTTGCCTTCTGGGTTATGTCGATTGTTGGGAATTGGTGCAATTTCTTGACTTTGTTTTACATAGGTAATAAATACCGCAACTCATATCTTACATTTAAATTCAAGTATTGCTTCTGATTGTTCACTAAATTTTCATCACTCATCTGGAAACAACACAATTTGGTAAATCATGGATCTGGTGTTTGTGATTGCTCTTATCCATATTGTAATATAGTTCCTCCTTTTTGAAACCCCGTCCAACTGTTAAGTGTTGTGATTACAATTAGAATTGATCTAAAATTTAGGGTTCTGTCAAAGTAGAAGGTTCTGTCTGCGTTAATGATCATTTTGTGGCTTAGTACCTTCTTGACTGTGAACTGCTTTATATTTGTTAGTTTCGCACTTCGGGGGCCAAGATGATTTGGTAACTTTGCTCAAACCCATTTTCTTCCGTGGTGACATTAGGGCCAAAAGCATGCAGACCCTAAGGAGCCTGAAGGATATGGTGTCGGTGTCATGCATGTATTGGGCTTCGAGTCTGATAAAAAACTTGAAGTCAGTTGACCTTTGGGCTCTTTTTTGGGTTTTATGGGTTCTTTCGAGTTTCGGACCATTTGTTGAATTGGCAGCGACCGTGTGCTAGGATTGTATAACTTGCAATTTCCAATATTACACAACACGAGTTCAAGTGTTCCTTTCTATTTTTTTCCTCTTTTAATAATTTATTAAATTAATGTTGTTAATAATAAAAATTATAATTACAATAATTTGATTACTTAATTATTATAGATTAAAATACCCTCAGAAATTTTATAAACATTTAAAATTTGTTTATAATCAAAATCCTTGGACAAAGTCACCAAAATTTTAGACTGTTTTAGTTAAAAAAGCCTTTAAAGTGTAATTCAATAAATAGTTTAAGTGAAATTTTATGTTTTATAGTTATTTAAATTGATAAATTTATATTTTACAAATTTTAATATTTTTAAAAATTCATAAAAAGAATTAATGATTAATAGATAATTTCTAAAAAATATTTATTATACAACCAAATCAATCATATTATAAAATAACTATTGCATAATTTATGGAATGATTAATTTTCTATTTTTAGTATTAATCATCGATATACATTTTACAATTAATGATGTTTATTTACCTTCAAGTACTATATGTATTTAAGAAAAAAAAAACACTAAAAAAAACCACAAAAAAAGGGGGGAAAAAAAAGAAAAACCCTAACAGGATTGAAAAGAATTAATTGAAAGTTGCACGCACGCTACAACAAGAATACATGAATTAAAAAATCTATAATGTGTAAGTAATTACACAATCAATTTGTTTTCCTTACTTTTTCACTGTTCTGGCGTTAATCTTGAAATCTGAGTAGTGTCATCAAATGATGATGTTAAAGGAACTGTAGAGAACTCAAGATCAGAATGTTCAACGACCTTAAACTTTGCCTGAGATGTGATGGGGCTATAATAATTATGCGAATGAGATGTAGAAAAACCTGATCTCTGGAAGCTAGATACCGTAGAACCTCCTACCACAGACGGACTAGGGCTAGGACTAGCGCTAGCACCACTTTCAGAACCTTCGTTTGTTCTACTTCTGCTGGTGTCTTCCATGGCCTCTCTCTTCTCTCTTTCTTCGGTTTCTTTAAGAAGAAAATCAACCCACAGATCTGCAAAGGACTGGAGATACACATACACCATACACAATGAGGCTTAAAGCATATCCGAAACAACTGAGAAAGCCAATACATGGATGTGTCTTCAACATTTATAGGAAAGAGTGGTACCTGGTCAGTCGCCAAATTGGAGTTGGCATCAGTGGAACTTCCTCCCAGAATTCCGCCAACTAGGCGTCCGGGTAATCCTAAGACTCCCCGAACAACACCTCTCCCACCTTGTTGAGCAATGCCTATCCTCTGCTTGTCCTCGTCAGAGAATCCCAACATCCGGACCATGAGATCAAGAACCTGAAACCAATGTCCATGGTAAGGGATGAAATATTTGGGATTATGGAAAAAATGGAGGGACAGAGATACAATTAAAGCTTCTTTAATATCTGCATCTGCAATGCACTGGTAATAGATGCACAAAAACCATCGTATCGTAGCGTTTATCATATCTCCTAGACAGACCAAACTAAGGCAGCCCAAATATCGAGTCATTGATCAAGATACTAATATAAGAACATAAACATTCTTGTAGGCTCTCTAGGATTAACCATTTCCAGTACATTTTGATCACAAAATTATAGTAAGAAAGAATGCAAAAGAGTGACATTTCCAGCGGTATTCTTGAAAGAAAGAGTCGAACCTCTTTACTATGGTTTCTCTGGAAGTAAGTGACTAGCAATTTGATCACAATACACTTGTGAAAGAAAAAGAAGATTAATTTGCAGTTTCAATTTTCAAACCCAGTGCAAACGCTATTTCTTATCAAAATGAGAACATGCACAATTGCCACTCCATTGCATTAAATAAAGACACAGAAACATCCAAGAGTAGAAATAAACTTATGTCTAAATAATGCGAACCTGTCCACTAGATAATTGGAGTCCACGGACATTCTATTAAGTCTTGTCATGCTCTGCTCAAGAGCTCAGCGGAGTTTTGAATTGTCTTCCTCTCGCTTATTTACTCTATTCCTTGAATCTGCAAGCGTCCTTTCAGTTTGTGCAAGCAAACAGGCATAACATATTTAGCTTGCCAAGTAAAAAATGATTTTTCTCAAGTTAATAAGAGCAAATCCACCAAATTAGTGTCATAAATTATAAATGCATATTGAATCATAAATTGAAAACAGTAGGAAAAGCTCGTACTTTCAAAAGCTCTGAAAGTTAGATGATTCTTCTCTTGCCAAAGATAATTGCCGTTCCAAATGTTCCTAAGCATACAATAGTAATATTAGCATAAGAAACAAACTGAAATAGCGAGATCTTCAACAGTTAACTGCAAAGGAGACAAAATTTACCTTAGCTTCAATTTCGACAAAATACTAACCAAGTGCAATTTGAAGGTTTATAAGTTAAGTATCTTTGATTCTATTATGCTCATAAAATTTGCAAGCTTTCTATTCAAATCTTTAATAATTTCCTTTGATTTCAGGATCTCATTGTTGTTGCTCATCTTGACTTCCTCTTGACTTGCAATTGCTTGCTTCAAAGCTTTGTCCAAGTTCAATAGTTGAGCCTTTAGATATTCATTATTCTTACAAAGTTCTACAATAATTTCATTGTCCTCATCCATCTTTTCTGATTCTTTAGATTCCTAGATAAGTACAATTACAACATAAAAATCCTACATATTAACTCCACCCTAGTTCTTTTTCTTTATTAAGATGCATTCATAAACCAATGGATTCCACAAACATGAGTTATTTTTCACGAATTGATATTAAATAAATGAAATTGGAGTTTGAGGGATGACTACCTTTTCTAACAAGTGCTGCTTAAGACGAGCCAATTCTTAACGTGCCTTGCCCCTTTCACGACAAGTTTCTTTCAAATCTTTCTCCAATTTCTTCAATGATATCTCCAATTCATGCTTCATATGAGAATTTTCAAATGAATTTACCTTTCGAAAAGAAACATATAAAGGTCAAAAATCAATGTGATGAACACGTAAGAGGTTCTTCTGCACATATTATTAAAGGGAAATATTACCCCATCCTGAGAGGTCTTGTTAGTTAAAGACTTTCTGCTCACTTCCAAAGCAATCTCAAGTTCATTCTTTACCATCTAAATAATAAGGATATACATCAAAACCCCATTGTGCAAGGAATAGTATAATATATCAGTATGGAAGGGCCAATGAAGAAAGGAAGTTTAAAGAGGATGATATCAATAACCTTAAGATCAACATTTTCTTTCTCCAAAGTAGCTATTACTTTCTTTAAACTCTAAAGTGTCGTCAGAATCCTTATCTTTCCCTCTTTGCAGCTCTAACTCTAGGTTTCTTATATATGATATTTTAGCACTCAAATCACCACGTAGGTTTTTAATATCTATAGAAGTCTGCCAATCAGAAAAATGACGCAAATGTTTTAGGTTCCAAAATCAGGAAGAATTAAGAAAATATCAGCAAAATTCTTACATTAAGCTTGTAACATCAATCTATAGATTACTATTCTGATGGGTAAAAATAAATTTGCAAAAAAATAAGCACCTACACATGGTATTTGATACAAAGGTTTATATATCTAGACTTGATGTAGAAGAAGGGTGGAAACCAAAAAAGTAGCAATTCTATAGCTATAATATATAATTTAAGTCCCAATACATCCCATCTAAACTCCAAACTCACTTTGTTCTCTTCCATCTTCAGCTTCCGAAGCTCCTTTAGTAAAGATCCATTAACCTTGTGCTTCTCTAAAATTAAACAGCCAATAAAAAAGGGGAGAGAACAATAAAATTATCATAAACAAAACAAGATTGAAAACAACAAAATATAGGTATAATTATATTACTTAAACAAAGAAACATACCTTGTAAATTTAGTTGAGTATCTTCAAATTTATCTTGTTCCTTTTGAAATTCCATCCTAAGATGCTTTAGTTGTTTTTCATGATTGGCTAGCATTGCTGCCATGGATCTATTTTTCTCCTCAAGTAAGTCTGCAAGCTCGTAAAGACATTCATCTATAATTTCCAGTCCACAACATTCACATATGGGTTTAGACATAGGCGATGAGCGTAAAAGAAAGAAAATCAAGAAAGTAATAAAATTAGGGTTAAGGTTAGGGTTATGGATGAGGAGGAGAGGTTACCCCATGCCCAGAGAGCAACAACGCTCCACTTCTTAATCTCGAAATGCTTGGGCTTCTTAGTGGAGGAAGAAGGAGGGGCGCTGCTAGAGGCCTCACATTTGGGTGGGAACAAGGCAGAGAGAACACGAGGGGTGTTGCTTTTACCATGTACTTCCCACAGCTTGCTCCTCCATCTGCCTGTTCATCGTTGCCTGCTTCACCTTCTCTAGTTGTGGTTTTAGGGATTTTGCCTAAATGGAGGGAAGAATTAGGGAAAAACATAAAAGGCTAGCTAGTTTAGTAGATGATGGGTTAGATTATTATCTAGGGTCGGGTATAATTTTAGGTCAGGTAGTTCCACCATGCCAACAGTGACGTTTTATTCAACAAAATGTTGCAGTTTCTATTTCATGATGTTTTATTGATAAAACGTCGCAAAAAGTATTACAAATTTGTGACATTTTCATCGAACTTTTCATGACATTGCGGATTGTGTTATTTCTCATGTAGTGATTACATCAAAACAACAATTCTTAACCATAGTCTAGCTAGCTTTACCCAATCAAATCCAATGTAACTTCTACCTTATCTTTATTTGAATTTGAAGCTACATTATTTTGGAGATCTAATTATCAAAAATGCTAAAACTAAATAATGAGATATATAACATATATCTTAACAATCTCCCCTTTTTTGACATTGTTTGCCACAAATCTGAACCACCCCCTAAAGAAGATAACTGAACATATAACATCAAGTTCACAATTCACATGACAAAGACTCCCCATTAATCCAAGATCTAAACATAGACAATATCATCCAAGATTAACAATCAACTCAATATAAACAAAACATAAAAGATAATTCAACAACTAATACAAACCCAAGTCTTCTCCCCCTTTGGGAAAAAAGATGCCAAAAAAGTATAGTCAAGAGGCATAAAAAAATCGAAGAACTCGTTGCTTCAATTGACGAAGAGCGTCAAGTCCTACTTGAAAGATGCCTTCAACCTGTTCAATTTTAGTGAAAAGAGTCGCACAAGGATTGACGAATGTAGTGGCAGAGGGATCTGAGGGGCCAGGTGATGTGTGGGGCAAGTCCACTACTCGTGGTTGCTTGAAAATTCTTGGCGAGATATTCATT
Organism: Erythroxylum fimbriatum; assembly: GCA_026770325.2. NCBI lineage: Eukaryota > Viridiplantae > Streptophyta > Magnoliopsida > Malpighiales > Erythroxylaceae > Erythroxylum > Erythroxylum fimbriatum. The sequence continues at coordinate 1,097,120 of JANZLH020000038.1, read as the reverse complement.
ACCTTGACCGGTTTAAGGATACTTGACTCCAATTGAAAGACGCCATTGGCATATAGCAATTGAGTAATCAAACATGAACAATATAGCAAGGAGTGCGAGTTATATTCAATAGCCAACATAGCTTCAATTATCAATTGCCCCAGATTAAAATTCATCCCAGTACCAATTGCATAGACCAATTTAGCTTGCACTAAATAAACTAAAACAACATGCGTACTAGGCATCCAATTAGCTAAAACTAACTTATAGATTACAAAATATTTTTGTGTTAACAAAGATGCACGAAGCACCGAACTGGATGGCCAAGAAGTTAATTTGCCTCCAGTTAACATAGTCACAATCAAATCAATTGGAGCAATCCAATCATCATCATAAATTCAGTCTCCAATAAGATTATTAGCCCCAAAATTTTTTTTATTATTAATTAAGCATGATTAACTTACTTATGATTAACTTAATTAAGTAAGATTAAGTTAGCATTAATTAAAGTGTAATTAATCCAGTCAGATAATAGCATGGATTAAATGAATTAATGTAAATTTGATGTGTTAGATGAACAATTAATGTGTTAGTTGAAATTTAGTGTGCCTAAATGAGTTAGTTGGGTTTTAAATGCTAAGTGGGCTTGGATATAAGTTGTAGGCCCAAGTTATGTGTTAGTAAGAAGGGAATTGAAGAAGAGAAGGAATGAATGAAGATGGGCTTGGCCCAATGGACTTAAGTTAGCTTAGGAGAATATAAAAGGGGGAGAAGTTAAGTTACCTTGCACCAAAGGAGGGAGAGTCACGAAAATTGAAGAAAAATAGAAGGAGTGGTGCGTCCATGGTGGAGAAAAGGAGAAAAGAGAAAAGTTTGGCTTAGGGTTGGATTTTCTTTGAGATTTAGAGCTTGTTCCAAGAAAGTTCAAGTATTAAAGGTGTGGAGAACAACAAGAGCTTCATTTTGAGTCCAAGATCCACTTGTGTTGTTGAAGTTTAAGGTAAGTCTTGAAATTAAGTTTGAGATTTTGTTGGGTTTTTGGTTGAGGAAGATGAGAAATAAGATGGGTTTAGTGAATATCATGTTGATTTTATGAAAGAAGTTGTGTGTTTTCTCAATTGAAGTTGTGTTGACTTTGGGTTTTTGACCTTGATGAAGTTGAGCAAGGAGGAAGGATTGAGCAAGAGCAAGAGCATTCCTAGGCAAGGATTTAGCTAATTGAGGTAGGTTATGTGTTTATCTTTATATTAGTAATGTTAGAATGCTAAAACAATTAATGAACATTAAGTGTTTTAACTAC